>PVHY01001833.1:0-100457 GCA_004024945.1 Uropsilus gracilis | reverse complement strand
TTCCGCTACACTGCTGTTGGGAATGCAATGTGGTCAGGCCCTTATGAAAAGCAGCATGGAGGTGTCTAAAAATATTAAACACAGACCTGCCATTCGACCCAGTAATTCCACATCTAGGCATGTATCAAAAAAAAACTCAAAATCACTAATTCAAAAGAAAACCTGCACTTCCATGTTTACTGCAGTTCTGTTAATTATAGCTAAACTATATGGTAGAATATGGGGAAGGAGATGGTGGGTGCATGATGGTAATATCTGATGGGAGTACTCTTAATAATACCTTGGCTAAAAAATAAGTAATTAAGAAATATTGACTTAAGGTGAAAGACAAAAAAAGAGCATATATTTCATGTAGAAGATGATATAATACAAATACTTATGCTAAATAGCCCTTGATAAAACATTTTATTTGAAATATGTATTTAAAATTTTATTAGTCTCCATGTATTTTTTTTTTTCTGGAAGGTGATATTATTGATCCAAGAGGGATTAAAAACAACTAATTTATGTAATTTTTCTTTGGGTTTCAGTTCAGGACATTATACTATTTCCTCTCTATTCAAAACATTGATATTACTTAAGATCCAACAACTCAGTTCACTGTCACTTAGGTGATAGCTCAAAGACAAACTTAGAAGTCATAGATGACCATGTTTCAGATGTCTAACGGCCTTGATATAGGCTTTCCTTTTAAATTATTTAAAATGAAACTCCAGAGAAGGTATTTACGTCTGAAGGACTGCAAGAATATTATCACCCAATGCGAGAATAGGCAACAAAGAACATGGAAAAGATAAAGGACTAGCATGAAATCTTACTAGTGCCAATATTTGAGAGAAATGGGAGATGAATAAGCAGTGTTGGGAAAAGCAACTACTGTGCTAACCAACACTTTCTGTTTTTGCTGTGTGCTGCAAAAATGCAGGGCCCTGACCATTTTTTATCTGGGTCACTTCTTAAGGCTGTTTGTGGTGAGCAAGACTGAGGGATTCAAGTAATCTCTCTACTCAAATCCACAGCAGGATTTCATAAAGGCTGCCTTAAAGTGACAGGTTCTTAGGCTTTCTTTCACAGTATTCTTGTGTTGTGATACAGCCCACTGAATATGCAGGAATCCACTAGAGTGACTTAAAAAATGCGTGGGACTGTTAATATGTGTTCATGCTGCCTGATGATGTTAGTAATCAAGTTTTTTGTTGTTGCTGCTGTCTCATGGAACAATAACAGGTTAGTTCACCAGCTTACAAGTAGGGCAAAACCTCAGACTTACAGTTCTTGGCATAAAAATAATTGCCAAAATATCTACACTTTCATATCCTGTGGATGTATTTTAAAGAGGGCAGATATACACAAGAATGGAGAAAGAACTGGAAGGAGAATGAGGAGGAAGTAATCGTGACTATTAATACTTTAGGGACCAAGCCGGGCATGGTGGTGCATGCCTGTAAGCAACAATTTACGGAGTCGCGGTGGGGTCTGGGTATCACGGTTCGAGTCCCGCCCGGAACAACACAGGGAGACCTGTTTCCCAAAGAATAGCTGGGCATGGTGGCGCGTGCCTGTAATCCCAGCTACCTCGGAAGCTGAGTTGGGGATAGCTTGAGTCTGTGGTACCATGGGCAACATGAGCCTGTGGTTCCACGGGCAAAAATAGTGAGACCTAGTCTCAAATATACATACATACATATATATATATATATATATATATATATATATATATATATATATTAGGAACTCATAGTGAAGATAAAATGGAAAGATGGAAAAATGTATTTGCAGTACTGCAGTAAAGTGTGCCCTAATGACTTTAAGGTAAAAAAGTTCAGCTTATATGTTTGGTTAGCAAAGAGGAGATTTTAACACAAAATATTTTCTAGCTTTCTCGAGCAATTTCCTCTCCCACTAATATACAACAAAATCTATGTTAATTTGATTTTAAAAATGTATGTGGGAAATGATCAGGGAGTTTCATTCAAGGAAAAAAGTACACAAAGTAATTTAAAGGTGCATAGGGAATAAATCAGTATATTATCAAATGATTTAATTAGTAGTTCCATATTTTGAAAGACACACTACATAAAATATCAAATGTGAATTTTCTTTATAAAAATTTGTAATCTAGAGAGCCTAGGTTTGCATACACTATGATAGGCAGAAAATTGCCTCCCTGAACATGTCCACCTTTTTATCCTTGGACTCTGCAAATATGTTAATAGGGCAAAAGGAGTTTGAAATAAAATTAAATATTTAGAGACAGCATTATCCTAGATTATCTGGTTGGACCCAAAGAAATGACAAGTGTGTAAGTGAAAAGAAGGAGACAGGAAAGTCAGTCAGAGAAATAGATGTAATGACAGCAGAAGAATGGCTTTGAATATGAAAGATGTTCTTAAGTCAGGAATATTGTCTTCTCTTTAGAAGACAGAGAAGGGAATGCCTTGATTTTAGCCTGACCTTCCGAAGTGTTAATAAAGGTGCTGTTTTCATTTGATAAATGTGTGGTAACTTGATAACAGGAAATTAATGTATAGCTTTTTCAACTTATTTTCATTATAAGTGCAAAAAGAGTTGCTATGAGTATTTCTTTAACATGAATTTTTTTTATGATACAGTGAATTTGGTAGTTGTATGCCCTTTAGTGACAGATAAGAGGTCAGGGTGTTACTGTTCCACGTCTGGGAATGGGCCAGGACTGACTGTGGGCCATCAATATATTTTTGTTCTTTGCCTCAATCTGGACTAGATTTAAATCATAAAAGTCAATACATTTCTTGCCTTGTTTCAGCCACGTTGATCTGTATTTTGTTATGTATAATTGAAAACATACTGATGAACGAGATTAACTATTCTGACAATGGCTGCAAACAAGTGTCCCAACAAATTCCTTAGAGCTCTCAGAATCTTCTATGAGAAAGTCTGTTCTAACTAAACTAAAACCTGGAATGTATTCTATAAATTATTTAGGAATATCTTTTTAAAAAAAAAGGGGGGGGGTATAATCAACAGCCTAAAATGCACATAAACAAACACAAACAAAACTCAAAATAATTGGAAAGTACCTTGTTGCTTTCAGTACCACAGAAGGAAGTGACATGTCTAAAGTTCTCTTAGCTTCTTCCAAGGTCATTCCTTGTGTGCTGACTCCATTCACATAGTGGATGATGTCTAATAGCTGGAGATTACCCTCAATGGCTGCAAGTGACCTTGGATTGATATCACTGATATATACCACTTGATGGAGGCTGTCAAGCCCTCCAGATAAGGAAAAACCTTCAGGGAGAAGAAAATATTTGTTTCCTTAGCCTTAAGAGCACTTAAAATCTAGCCAAGAAAAACCACACCACAAAAAGCTTGATTTTGCATTACCTAATTCTTCATTTTTGCACACTAATGTAATGTCAGGTAGCAAGTGAGGTAACACAGGCATCCTGGGTAATTCTAGAACCCGTCCAAGGACTAATCTGACTGTTTTGGGTGCAGCTCTGAGGAGATTCACTGCATCTGTGTGAGTCATATTTGTAACATCGGTATCATTAACCTACAAAAAGGAGAAAGGATGAAGTAGGAATACAAGTTTTAGAATACAGAAACTGCCAATAAAATATAGTAATGTCCTTAACTTTTTATATAAATATGTTGTAATCAGTCATTACCACAAAGAAAGTCATTACTTGGGAGTATTAGGCAGTCTAAGGTACATAGTAAAGAGTGGTCTTTATTTTATTGGTAATATTTTTTATTGTTAAAGTTAGAAGCATAGTAATCATGTAATCATAAATGAAATAATGGAAAATACTTAATACATACATGATAATTTTACTAATATAGTAAATTTTTCCTCATAGCAATTTAAGAAATTATCTGTCCCTGAGACCCAACATAGTTTGCAAAGCCTTAAACTAAGAGTAGAGAAACCGCCTAATTAAAAAAAGAGATCTTAAAACAATTTCTGTTAACTGTTTAGAGAGGCCTTACTTTGAAGTGAAGGAAAACAGAAGTCAAACAGAGAAAGTCTATATTAACTTCACCTTCTTGTTCTGTCTTCTTCAACCCTAGCTTGCCATTGGCTACATTTGTACAATTGATGCCACTAAAACATTTCACCTTAATGAGCCGGTCCCCAGGTTTCAGTCGTCCATCACTTTTGGCTGGATCCTGAATAACATCATGAACATAACAGCCAATACTTTGACTGCCTTTTGTTACTGTAAAACCCAGGCTTCCTTTCTCTGATTTAATTAGGGTAATGAGGAGTTCTACTTCCTAAGGGAGAAAATAGTGATTCGTTTAAGTTGTCTATTTTGCTCTATGGAAAAACAGAAAGAAAACATTAATTTCTGCTGAATAATAGAAGAGGAAATCTTAATTAACAGGGTATTAAACTTTCCTGAGTGAAGAGGCTAGGTCTAATTTGATCCTAGAGACAGTACTGCCTGTTCCACCCCTGTCCACCATGGAAACCTTAGGTTTAAATACATTATGTATTTGTCTAGATAGTTGACAGAACTTTCTAATTCTTTTATCTTCAGGGTAAACAAGTACATATCAGTGGTTATACTTTCATGACCAAAGAGTACCTTTTGCAGAGAAGGTTCAGAAAAATTCTTCAAGTATCTCTAAACAATAAAATAGATGCTAAAGGTCATATTATTTATATTTATATATATATATAATATATATATTTTATATATAAAAAATATATATATATTTTTAGACTAGGTCTTGCTATTTTTTTCCCTGGAAGTGCAGGCTCACACTGCCCAAGGTACCAGTCTCAAGCAATCCCCAGACTCAGCTTCCCAGGTAGCTGGGGTTACAGGCATGTGCTACCATGCCCAGCTATTTTTGAGGACTAGGTCTTGCTAAGTTGCTCTGAGCGGTACTCGAACCACGATCCCTAGCTCCAGCCACTTCATAGGCTGAAGCTTACAGGCACGAGCCACCATGCCCAGCTCACATTATATTTTTGATAAAAATAAAGTCTTTGGGTGATTAAATGTCATTAAGTTTATTTATTTTATATATTACATACTGAACATAAGTTTAAACTTGTAGTTGTTATATTAAATGTAATTTCATTTATTTAGTGTACAAAACTTTTAAAAGGACTTCAATTGAGAAATAAAGGTTGTTTTCAACTAAAGGGCGTAACTACAGATTTCTAAGGAGTAGTTCGAGGACTATTTTTACCCCATTATTGAGAATGAAATTACAGATACAGATGGTACACATCTACAAGGAGCTTTCTTTTTCTTTGTTTTTTAATTTTCCTACAATGAATGTTTATTACTTGGAAGGAAATTTGGCTTCAAAACAGAATTTATAGATTTAGCTTTAGTACAATGTTAAATATCTATTTGGGTTCATACTATATGGGTTCATACATACAAGTATGAAAGAGAAAAAATACATTGAAACTGATAAAAAAAATTAATAGGTAACTCAATTTGGGAATGGAACATACTGTTTACTTTTTAGTGGGTATTAAATTATACGCTCTATATATGTTACTTCATTCAATCTTCACAGTTCTTTGAGGTTTTAGCCCCATTTTATATTGGAAACTATTAAGACCAATTCTAAATTAATTCTGTCTAAATTGTCAAATTGAAGCAAGTGAATGAAATTATACGGAGAGTTACCATTTGGTCCAATGTTTTTTGCCTTTCTCCCCTAATTTCTCAGCAAAGAAACATTTGTTACTATAAAACCCAGGCTTTTAAAAATGCATTTACTGGATATAGGTTATGAAACAACTCTAACAGATAGCCTTCTCCTTAACTAAAAGAAAATAGTTGGGTAAATATAAAGTTTTCTTATTATAGAGGAAAAAACTTACCAGTTCAAAATCTTCAAGGTGGTTTTCCAAATCATTTTTCAATGACGTCAAGCTTTCTTGTCTAGTTGGTTCAGAAGAATGATGTAAACATTTATCCATTGAATTCAATGAGATAGATTCTGACTGGGATTGACAACTCTGCCCAGGAGTCACGTCCAGAGGTAGTGGGAAGGGTGGATTACTATAGACAAAGAAACAAAATTATTTTAAAATACATTTTGAAGCCAATAAAGTAAGTTTGACCCACAAACAGTAACTGATTCATTTCTACTATTGATTAAGACCCTAGTAACTTGTCTGACTATGGAGCATGAACTCACATCTGTTATATTGCTAACATTAACAATTTTTCTTTTCTGCACAGGTTCTATTTTGACAAAACTCTCTAAGCAGCAATAAAAAGTAATACAGGTGAAATAAACAACTAGAAATCAATTCCTAGATGCTAATTCAAGACTGAAGCTAATGTTGTCAAAAGCCTAATAGATATGAAGAAATAAGAATACAAGTTTTACTCCTACGATTATTTGTATGATAAAATAGGAAAAAAACCAACCAACAAATGTGGTTGGACCTGGATCTAAACAGATATAACCAACAGGAACATGCAGGAGTAAACTACCAGAGGTATAGATGTAATCTTTCTCTTTGCATGCATTTATGCTTTCAATTACTTCCTCTTTGCCTAGCTTTTGTGATTCTTTAAAGTGCTAACTTCACAAATTCTTTACCCTCCTCTTCACAACTTCCCTTTATGTTTCCATTCTCTAGACTCCCATCTTTTTTTTTGTTTGTTTTTTTGAGACTAGGTCTTGCTATTTTTGCCTGTGGAACTGCAGGCTCACGTTGCCCAGGGTTCCAGTGACTCCAGCAATCCTCAGCCTCAGCCTCCCAGGTAGCTGGGATTACAGGCACACACCACCACACCCAGCTATATTCTTCTGGAACTAGGTCTTGCTACGTGCCCCCCGTGGGGTCAAACCACAATCCCTGGCCCCAGCAGTAACTTGAGACAGAATAAATCATCATTAACCTCATTGCGCACACACATTTCATTCTTAAGAGAAATGGAGGTTATAGTCTTTGTATTAAAACAGTTGCTTTGAGTGCTATACAATACTGACAGTACCTGTCCTCTGATTCTGATTTATTAAGTATTTTCTGTGGATAGTAAAACATGGTACAAATAGTATCTTCTTGATTCTTGGGTACTCCATGTTGACTTTGTCCTTGTGATGTCATGTTGTTTAGAGCCTGATGTAAAGTTGAATTCCAGCTCATATTTGTTTTCTTTGTTGCAATTTTCATTAAGTCTTCTTCTCCACTCCCACTACTGTCACTATAACTATCTCTCCTGGATGGGGATGTGCATGGTTTCATGTTTTTGTCAGACATTTCATTTTCATTTGAGTTGATGCCTTGCTCCACACCTGCTGATTGAGAAGGATCTTTACTGCTGTTTGGAAGTACTTGTGCTGGAGAGTGCAGTGGGGTCTGCAATGGACATATTTAAACAGATCAGAGTGTCACAACGTATTTTAACTTAAAATATTTAACTGAAAATGAACATGGTGAATAATTTTATTGAAGTAACACTGGTTTATAACATTATATGGGTTTTAGGTATATAACCTTATAAATGAGTATTTGCATACACTTCATTAAGTTTGGTATCAAAAGTCTAGTTTTCTAGACATAACACTTACTAAAATATTTAATTTTCTGATAAATAATTTATGCTCATTATAGAAAATATCATTTATCTATATCATAGCTCAAATAGCAATATTTTATGGCATTTAAGATCAAAACTAGCACTATATATATATATATATATATAGACACATAGTAGTTATACATACTGTTATGCATATATATATAACATATATTATATACATATCTATGCATATATACTAGTTTATATCCTATTTTCAAAACTTAGGATTCTATGGTAAGGTTTTTCTGAAGCTCTTAAATACACTTTGAAAGCAACTGAATATAACTGTATTTTAGTTCTGTAAAGGACTTTAACTTTATTTCAGAATTCAACCTTTTACTAGAGAGCAAAGTTGTTTTTATTAATACAAATCTTGGAGAACTTATTGGTAGATTTTCATGAGTTTCTGATTATTTCTTTGTAATATTTTTGCATCATCAGCAGATATAGGCATTTGCAAAGGCCTTGTTAAATATTTATATAAAAACTATTAATTTATCTACTCATCAAGAGTTACACTCAGCTCATGCTAGCAGGTGCTTTTAATGCACTGTATAGAAATTTTACTTTTCTATAAAATATCCCTATAAAATGCCTTCCCCACAACATGCCTAATAACATATACTCTTGTGTTTCATGGCCAGGAGACAGGTTTACTGGCAATGAAACATATGATATGATATATCATATCATTTATGATATAGATAAATGATATTCTCTAATGAGCATAAATTACTTACCAAAAAATTAAATACAATAATAAAAGTGATGTGTCTAGAAAACACCATTTAAAAAAATATAGGCTGAAGATTCTCTTTCTTCAATTATATTACTATTCATTTATAAATGATTCAGAGCTATCAGTAGGTAATTAATAAGTAACAATAAAAAACAGATGTTAGGTCTTTTAGTTATTCCTTGGTATTAGGAAGGGAAATGTAAAAACATATCCCTTATTCTGTATTTCTATAGTTAAAATTAAAGGTAAACCTTAAATATTCTTATTCTATCTAAATGAGGTCAGAATGACTTCAAATTTTGGTTCACAAAGAAATGAACAAAAGTTTTTTGTAATCATTTCATATCTATTTCCATATAACACATCATAATATAATATTATAAATGATTTCAGTGCTTAGAAAAACAATTCACCCCAATTCCTAGACTTCTGGAATTGGAAGGGAGAGAAGAGAAAGTGAATGGAATTACTTTAGAATACAATGGAATACAGGATGCATTGAAAGGTCAATATACACAAGATAATACCCTGAGCTAAAGAAGTAACAGGATATGAAATCCAGGGGAACAATTAATGATCAAAGCACACAGCTGAATTAATCACTCAGTTGATAATCTATCTTAAATATAATTACTTTTCGTAGGTCTCACCAAAAGAGCACTGTCAATATCTGGTAGTACTCCAGGAGAAGGTCTACAGAGAAGCAAGGATACTTCTGAAGATGTTCCTCTGAGAATAGATATGACTTCCTGGGGGCACCATGAATGATAAATGAAGACACAGTTAAACCAGCAAGATGAAACATTCCGTAAGATCAATCTATCTCAGCATTAACAAGACCACATGCTATAGAATGGTGTCTCACCTGCTGAGACAGTCCTTTCAGGGAGGTTCCATTGACTTTCAAGATAACATCTCCCACTTCAATTTTTCTACTCTCTGCTGCTGGCTGTCCAGGAAAGAGCTTTTTAACTCTTACTATGGTGGTATTCATTTGCTCAGGTATAAGATTATCTTCTCGAGAAAAACTGAAGCCCAAGCCTGAGCTATTTTTAAACAATTTTACCTCAAATGTATTTTCTGGAGGAGAAAGAAAAAAATTAATTTTCTTGACATACTGAGAATATAAATGAACATACAAGCATACATACTTTTATACATGTTAAAAACCATTTTCTCACAATATTTATAGCTTTAGATGTACTTGCTGCTTTCTTATTGTTTTCAAATTCTACTTCATCCTACTGTTCTACTTATTAAGTGAACTAAATTTAATGAAGTAAGCTGCCTGAAAAGAAGGTTCTAAAAAAGAAATTATACTTTAATTCTTTTTAAAAGAAGGATGAATCCAGGGAAGGAGTAGAATGAGAGAAATTTTGTATGCAATGAGAGACATGGTAAGAACAACAAAATGTCAAGAAGGGAATTGGGAAAGTTATCACTCTCATGTTTTGGTGAGGTATCATTTAATTTATTAAATTTAAAAGGTTATTATGATAAAATTCTCATCAGTCAGAGTCCTAGAAGACTAAAGAATACAGGATAGTGAGAATAAAGCGGGCATGTTAACCTTATTTTCATAACTAGTAAAAATAGTGCTGGGCTATTTTTTTCTTCTATTTTTCTGGACAATTTAGAGATGCCTATCATTAATGTAATCAAATAAGGATTTAAAAGACAAAAGAGCACACTATATTTTACCAATAACATTTATAAAAATAAAGGACATCTAAGTCTCTGAAAAGATAAATGGAATCTTATGAACATTAATAATCTATTTTATGAACACATTTGTTGTTATAAAAAAAATTCTGAATTTTTAATTTTACTTTAATAATATCATATCTAAGGTTGGCAAAGTTTGTGAGGCCAGTACTTGGGATTAAACTGTTAGATGAATTTCTGCCTAGTTAACTTTAGTTTATAAAGTTAAAGAGAAAGATAGAAAATGTAAGAATTATGGTTTTATATGGGTTTCAAAGTGTTCTCAGCACATATTTGTATTTATTTTTTACCTTATAAATCTCATTTTGAAAAACAATAGCATGCCAAATTTCATTCTAAATTTCATGATCATTAAGTGGTCATAATCACCTCATTATATTTTAGACTCTGAGTCACAAATATTATAATGCTGCACCAAACCGTTATTAACCTTTGATGAAAATGGTAGGCACCATAAATAACATGGTATGATCTGTGATACAAATTATGATATCACATTTTGAGTAAGTTAGGAGCAATTTAAAAGTTAAAGGAAAGTCCCGCATTTCCTTACCTTCAGTCACAAAGCTGTAATCTTTGATAGGCGTCATTTTCTTTGTCATTTTTTCTGGGACTCGGTCTTGGACATCTGGATCTGGAAGGGTACATTGTGGGGTTGCAGGGACATAATCTTTAGGCGCTGGAGGCTGTCCCTTTTCTAACAACAGATGAACCACCTGAACAGATGGAACAGCACTTTATTAGTAAAAATAATTATGATGAAACAGATAACATTTCCAGGACTTTGTATAGTTAATGCTATAAAACCATTCAATTGGTAACTACCTTGTCCATCAAATTATAGGTAGAATAAGAAAAAAATTCAGGGACCAAAGCAAAGGTTTGAGTGTTTCAAAGTTGTTCCTATCCTATAAAAAATAAGAATGTTTTGAAATAATAAATATTATCATATAAATAAGAATATATGCAAATGTGGTATTAGAATCAATACTGTATAAAAATACTATTATAAAAATAAAAGGTAACAAAGATTTGGCATTAAAGTCATTACACTATAAAACAGTAATGTAGTCATATTATGAAAATGTAGTGAATTATTACTTAAAATCTAGTAGAGCAAACAAAGTTAGCTTTTAGGATAAAGAATGATTCTGACTGAATATGGGATATAGGAGAAACAAGCAAAGGCCAGGATGAAAAGTCAAAACAAGCTAACAACCAAACTAAAGAACACAACTGGGGGGAGGGGGTAGGTGGGAGGGAGTGGTCAGGGAGGGAAGGTGGTGGGTGAAACCAGGGAATACAAAAATGTGAAATATATATATAAATTAAAAAAATAAATAAATACATTATATATATATTTTTTTAAAAGGATGATTCTGACCGAAAGGCACTAGAAAGTCATAGATGTTTACTTATGGAAAATTTCTAAATGCAATCTCTACCTTTCCTCCTGATATGTCTCTTTGTTAATATTAGAACTAAAAATATTACTGAAAGTCACTATTTTTGTAAAAACAACTTTCCATAATACTTGCTTCTCAATTTGTTTAGTTTCTTGCCTAACAAATTTGGAGTTCTCAGTGAGAATGATATCATCCAGACATTCTTACAGTGTTTTAAGGAATCTTAAAAGGCTGGTGTAATGATTTATTACCTGGCCTGTATTTCTCAATGTTTCCACAGCTTGCTTATGGGTAGCTCCTTCCAGACTAATTCCATTGACAGCTAGGACACGATCACCTATGAATTAAGCAGCAATTTTAAAAAGAGTAAATTATAAAATAAAGATTCGACATGTTTTTTAATGCCTTGTGACTTTCGCTTGTATTAATCTGAGGAGACTCAAAAATTTTGTACAAAATCATGTCACTAGGTATTTAATTTCATTCTCATTTATATGGCTAATTTTGGGTACACTTTAGAAAAAGATATTGTACGTACTATAAAATCAATTTAAATCACAAGAAAAGATAAATTGAAGTATAAAGGTAAGGAGGTTAGAGGGAAGGTCCTTAGTTGTTATTAGAAATGTAGATGTTTGTGTTTATACAGGACGTCTTTTTCCATTTTTTGGAAATTTGATTTTCACAACAAAACATGAACAAATACACACTGTCAAGATAACTTACAATACTGAAGAATAAATAGGGAAGAATTTTTGTAATGTTTGATGATATAGCCTAAATATAAATGCCTATGAAATGCAAGGAAAAATCAGTCTTCAATGATACGTTAGAACAGATAAACATAAGAGACACACACAGAACATTCCATTCAAAAAGCAGAATTACATTCTTCTCAAGAGTACATGAAGAATTCAGACAAATCACAAGTATGTGGAGATTAAACAGCATGTTACTGAACAACTATTGAGTCACGAGGAAAGCAAAGGAGAAATGACACAAATAAGAATGGAAATACTCCATACCAGAATCTTTGGAATGTAGCAAAAACAGTGCTACAAGGGAAATTGCATAACAATATAGGTTTAGTTCAAGAAAAATGAAAAATCACCAATAAATAATTTAACGTTATACAGAGAACTAGGAAAAGAACAAAGTCAAAAGTCAGCAGAAGGACATAATAAAAATCAGAGCTAACACAGATCCACAAGGAACTCACATAACTTAGAAAAAACAAAACATGAAGCCCAGTCAAAAAATAATTAAAAAGACACTTCTCCAAAGAGGAAATACAAATGGCAAACAGGCACATGAAAAATTGCTCAATGTCACTAGCAATCAAGGAAATGCAAATCAAAACCACAATGAAATACCACCTTACACCAGTAAGAATGACCCACACTAGGAAAAAAAAAAGGGCAACAACAAGTGCTAGCATGGATGTAGAGAAAAAGAAACTCTTACATTGTTGGTGGGAATGCAAGCTGGTTCAGTCACTATAGAAAGCAGTGTGGAGGACCCTCAAACTAATGAAAATGGAACTACATTTGACCCAGCAATCACTCTTTTAGGAATCTACCCAAAGGAGACTTCAATACTTATACAAAGATACAACTGTGCTTGGATGTTTACTGTAGCACTATTTATAATTGCAAGGACATGGAAACAACTCAAATATCCCAAAACAGATGAACGGATGAAAAAGATGTGGGGTGTGTGTGTGTGTGTATACATACACACACACACACAATGGAATATTACTCATCAATTAAAAACAACAAACTGGATGAATTTGAGATAAGATGGATGTACCTAGAAGAAATCATATTAGCAGAAACAAGTCAGAAAAAAAAAAAAAAGACGGAAACCAAATAATTTCACTATATATGGGACATAGGAAAAACAAACAAAAGGCCAGGAGGAACAGTCAAAACAAGCTAATAACCAAACTAAAGAACACAACTGGGTTGGGGGTGAATGGGAGCAGTCAGGGAGGGTAGGTGGTGGGTGAACCATGGGGAATACAAAGAATTGAAATATGAATACATTACAAAAAAAAATCAGAGCCAAAATATAATAGACTACAACACAATAAAAAAAAAAAAAGATTAATGAACTGGAGAGCTAGATATTTTTAGAGAATTAAAAAAAAATCAGCAAAATTGAAAAACCTTGGGCTACATCCCTTAAAAAAAAGACTAATAAATAAAATCAGAAATCATAGATGAGATATTACAATAGGATCACGGAAATTCAAAATCAGAAGACTAGTATGAATATCTTTATGCCAAAAAATTGGACAACCTAGAGGAAATGGATACTTTCCTTGAATTACACAACCTCCAAAGATTAAGTAATGAATAAACAGAAAACTTAAACAAAAATAATACAAGAAATTAAAATAATAACCAAAATCTCCCAAGAACCAAAGTCCAAGACCAGAAGTCTTCACTGCTGAATCTGACCTAGCATTCAAAGAATCCTCTTCTAACTCTTCTGAAAAACTGAGGAGAAATTTCTCTTTTTATGAGTCAAGTATTACACTGATAAGAAGTCAAGACAAGGCCAGCATATAAGACAAAATGAAAACTAATAATAAAGTCCAATTATTCGGATGCAAAATTCTCAACAAAATGTTAGCAAACAGAATTTAACAACACATTTGAAAAACCATAGACCATGAGCATATGGACTTTATTCCAGGGTGCATGGATAGTACAGCATATATAATCTCATTAACATGATTTGTTTAATCAACAAAAACAAAAGATATGATCCTATTAATATATGCAGAAAGCCACTTGATGAAATTCAGCATCATTTATGATAAACTCAGTAAGATGGGAAGATTATGAACACATTTTAAAGGCCATAAAGTACACACATGACAAATCCATAGCTAACATCACACTCAGTGGGAGGAAAACCAAGTGATTTTGCTCTAGGATTAGGAACAAGGGTGAACTAGCTGAAAGGGAAAATAACAATAGCATTTATAATTTCATCTAACTGAATAAAATACCTTAGAATAAATTTGATCAAAGAAATGGAAAACTTGTCCAATTAAAATTATAAGATATTGTTGAAAAGACTGAGAGAATACAAAGAAACAGAAAGACATTCCAAGCTCATGGACTGGAGGAATCAATATTGCCAAAATGGCCATTTTACCTAAAGCAATAAACAGATTCAATACAACTCACATTTAAGATCCCCATAAAAAGTTTGACCTTTGCAGTGTTCTACCTCCACAGCTGCCCTCTGGGAAGAGTTCTTCACCCTAGGCACAGCCTAGGTGCTTTAGAAATCTGCACAGGTCCAAATTTGACTATTCAATGCCCTGCCTGCCAGCAGCAGCAATCTCCAATTAACCTCTAGTGAGTGCCTAATGTGGTAGGGGTAGAGACTTGGCCAAACCTACAGCAGAGAGGTCTTGAAAGCAATGGGGAGGTGGAATAATACAATGCACAGCAACAGTAGCTTAAGGGGTATGCTATGCCAAAGAGAACAAATCTCCAGAACCCAATTACAAAGACAATGAAGATCTAGCCCTGCTTTCAGCAAAGAATTCAAGTTTGCCATCATAAAAAAATTTGAAGGAACCAGAGAAGACTCAGGAAAGTGGGTCAAGTATATGCAGGAAAATACAGAACAAATGACAAATAAAATCAATGAACAGAAGACTGAAAATGAAACTCTAGAAGTCCAATGCGCTATCCATTGCGCTACGGAGCCACCTTGAAAATGAAACTCTAAAAAAGGAAATAAAGGAGTTGAAGGATGGAAAAATATTTAAGAAAGATGAAAGGTACTACAGAAAGCTCTAGAACTAAAATAAACCAAATGGAGGCTGTAACACTTAACAACACACACTCAACTAATGAAGGAGCACCAAAATATATTATGCAACTATATCAACTCAGAAAACAAACACTGGAGAAAATATATTTGTGGCAGGAAATTCAACACCCCACTCTCACCAATAATGAGGAATCAATGAGACAAAAATTGAACAGGGACATAAAAACTTCAAACATACAGACCATAAGAACCTAAAAGACATCTCTATATAAACCTGTGCCAACAAAATATAGAATACATATTTTTCTTCCATGTGCCTGCCACATTCTCCAGGACTGACTATGAGATAAATACTAACAGATTCATGAAGATTGAAATCATACCAAGTATTTTCATGGACCATAAAGTTATGAAAGTAGAAATCAACTACAAAAAGAAATCAGGGGAAATCTCTAATATGTACAGTGAATAGCACATGACTGAAAGACAGTTGGGTCAACAAGGAAATCAAAGAAGAAATCAAAAATACCTTGAGATAAGGGACAATGAGAGTACAACCTTCCAGAATGTATGGGAAACAGTGAACGGGTACTGAGAAGTATATATCAACACAAGCTTATATTAAGAAACAAGAAAGTCCAAATAAATAATTTGTCTTTCATCTTGAGTAACTAGAATGAGAACAAAAGATCCCAAAAGTCAATAGAATGAAGGAAATAATAAAAACCAGAGCAAAAATAAATGAAATAAGAAACAAAAAGTCCAAAAGATCAATGAAATCAAAAGTTGGCTCTTTGAAAGCAAACTAAACAAAATAAATCATCAGCTAGGTTTACTAAGTAAAAATGGGAGAAAAAAACAATATAAATTCAATTAAAAACAAAACAGAAGTAGTGACACCAGACACTGCAGAAACTCAGAGAATAAGAGGTTACTATAGATACTTATATACAAACAAGTTCAATAAAATAGATAAGATGGACTCTGTCCAGTCTTGGAATTATGCAAGGCTGAATAGGGAATAAATAGAAAACCTAAAGAAATCAATCATAAGCAAGGAATTTAAAACAATGATCAAAACCCTCCCCAAAAACCAAAGGTCTGGGACTACAGGGCTTCACAAGTAGTTCTATCAAGCCTTCAAAGATGAACAAATACCAGACCTATTCAAATCCTTTTAAAAACTGACAAAGAAGAAATACTTTTATACATCTTTTTGAAGCCAACGTTTTGCTGATAGTAAGATCAAACAAAGACAATACAAAAAAAGGAAACTAAAGATGAATTTCCTTAGTGATCACATATGCAAAAATCTTTAATAATAAAATCTTAGCAAAATGAATCCAACAATGCAATAAAAGGATTATATATCATGACAAGAGGGATTTATACCAGTGACACAAGGATGGTCATTATATATCATGACCAAGAGGGATTTATATCAGTGACACAAGGATGGTCTGATAATTGAAAATTAGTGTAACTCACCACATCAACAAAAAAGAAGCTAAAAAACACATGATCATATCAAGAGATGCTAAGAAAGCCTTTGACAAGATCCAGCATTTGTTTATGATGAAAAAAATTCAAAATTGACTAAAGACTTGAATGTAAAATCTGAAAACATGGAATATAGAAAAGAAAATAAGTAATCCATGACACAAACTTGAGAAACAACTATTCGTCTCCAGCAGCAAAAGAAAGCTGCTGGGACTACATAAAACTGTAAAGCTTCTATAGAGTGGAAAGAATTTTATCAAAATGAAGACACACCCTACTGAATGGCGTAAAATATTTTCACATCATACATGTGACAATGAACTGATGTCAAAGATTTATAAAAAACTGATACAACTCAACAACAACAACAACAAAAACCCCAATCACAAACTATGCAGAAAATCTAAATAGACACTTCTCCAAAGATGATATGCAGATGGCCAAAAGGAAAATGTTTGTCATATACTACAATCAGGGTAATGTAAATCAAAACCACAATGAAATTTCACCACATGCCAGATAGAATGGCTATGATAAAAAAAACCATAAAATAAGTGTTGTGAAGATGTGGAGAAAAAGGAACTCTTTAGCAATGCTTGTAGAAATGCAAATTTGTGCAGCTACTATGGAAAATATTATGTTCTCAAAAAATTGAAAACAGAATGACCATTGATATATTAATTCTACTTTTGGATAACTACCTGAAGAATACAAAAACACCAATTCAAAATGCTAAGTATACTCTTAGATTCTTTGCATCACTATTCGCAATAACCAAGATATGGAAACATGTCTGACAGAAGATGAATAGATAAAGAATACACACAGGTAATACTACTCCAATATTGATGGGCTTTTGTTAAGTGAATTAAGGAGAAAAATGAATACGGTACAATTTCACTCATTTGTGGAATATAAAAATAATTTAAAAAGCAAGCAGAATAAAACATTAAGTATTAGACTCTGATGATAGGATGATGTCAGAAGGGAAAGGGTGGTAACATACAAGCAGTAAGGGCCTAGTGTTTGGTGATGAATGGTAACTGGCAGAGCTGGTATGACATACTATTTCTGAGGTGACTAACTACTTACCTGAAACTCCATTGTTATAAACTAAATTATCTCAATAAAAAAATTGCATGTGTTCTTAGTTTGTATTATGAATGGCTAAAATTTATATCAACTTTTTGTTATCTATTTGCTGACAAGACAGTCATAATTACAACACACACAAATATTATACCTTTGTGAATTCTGCCATCAGATTCTGCTGCTCCTTTGGGAATAACAGCTTTCACATAAATGCCACCATGTCTAACACTGGTATTCACCCCTCCCTAAAAAGAGACAAAGAAGATTTTGTAATATGAGTAAGTCTGTACTCTACGTTTCAAATTTGAAACCTAGAAAGCATTCAGCCAAAGCAGTAGCATTATGTTAGTATGTGCAATTATTTAAACATTCAAGAACTAGCTAAGTTTTCAAATGTCAAATCAGTTACTTTTCAGAAAAAACTTTATTCAGAAAACAACATACCAAATCTTGATTATATGAGGAACTGCTTTTCATTTGTAAGTTTATATCATGTATTATGAGCAAGCAGAAAGCAAAGTTCACTTATGCAAAATTAGCATAAAAATATAATTATCACAAAATACAGCACACAAAATAATGCACTTCAGATCATATTTGCTAATGTGAGGTCAAATCTCATGAATAAAGGGCAGATTTTTTTTTTTCATCTTAGAAGGCAATTGTAGGGAAATTTTGTTTTAGTGTAGAGATCTAACAAGTAGATTCTCTGTCACCTTGTGAATTGTTCCTAATTCACAAAAGGAAAAAAATAGGAAAATAACTTTCTAAAGAACTTAAAGGCAAGAGAAAAAAAGTATTTCTAAAAGTGTTAAAATCTGCTTTTTCTTTGGATCTCTGTTAGAGTGCTATTTCTATCATATTTCTAAACGATTTTTCACAACTGAATCATTTTTAAATGTCATATTATAATTTAGAATTCCAAAGTATAATTCTAAGTAGAATTTAAAAATATTATCATCATAGAGTATATGTCAGATTTTAACTATCTTAAAGGTACAGTCCTTGAGATCTCAAATTTTAAGATGCAATCATATTTATATTTCAGAGAGAAAGGGCACATAAATATACACGACTTTATCATGTAGGTTAAAATGTATTATTTCAAGCTTATATGGAAGTAGTGAAATGTATACAAAGTATAGTAATAATTTTATATCTTAAAAGTATTATACTCAGGCTAGGTAAATATGAATCTATGTGGGAGAAGGGAGCATTTGTCTAATTTTTTCTTTAAACACAAGAAAAAGTGACTAGGCAAGCTCAAGTTTTTAAAGTTTTATGATTCAATTTTCAGTTTGAAAAATCTCCCCTTTGAAGCAAAATAATATATTAGCATACAACTGCTACTGGAAACGGAGAAGAGAAAATATGTGAAAACCTTGTCAAACAGTACCGTGACACTTATCCCCAAGCTGTTATCATTTTTAGTCAGTTCAACCTCAAAGATATCTCCAGGTTTTGGAGGTGCTGCAGTAAAAGTTTTAAAATTCGTTTTGTTGGATGTATTCATTGAGGAGGTAGATTCCTTAACAGAGAAAAAAAAATGGATTTTTATTAGAGTCAAAATGAGTTATATTACTGGAAGACCAATTAAGTATTTTTGGAAAAACTAAGAAAAAAACATGCTATTAAGGGTTAAAATGGAGTCAAAGAACATAAGGTTTGGAAGAGATCTTAGAGATCATCTAAACCAAAGCCTTTATATTTTTATGATTGAGGAAAAAAAATTGAGGTTTAAAGTTTAAAGGGTTTGTTTTGGGTTCAAAAGCTAGATAGGGCAGATAAATGTCTAGAATGCAGTTCAAAATCTGGCTTTAACATAATAATTCTGTGCAATGTTATTTACAATACCAAGTTTAGAAAGTATTTCCATTTCCTTTCAAAATCAAAATACACCAAACAGTAGCTTTTAATTTGGGCCTCTAAGATGAACAGACTTCATCTTTACTTTGCTTGTGTTTACAAATCTGATATAAACAAAGGTACAATAGCAAAGTTCCACTTATAAGGACAACTCTTATGAAGAATTTTGATTTTTCAGTAAAAAGAAAGTGGTTAAAGTTCTTTCCTGAACCTGTTGTTGAATGAGAGTTTAAATGTATATAATTTCTTTGAAGTCAGCAATTTTCTACTAGTCTAATTATCATATATTGAGAACTTGATATGAATTTAGGTCATCAACTAATTGCCTACCATATGAACTATTAAGGAACATTTTTTTCAGACATAAAATTTACCTCATTAATATAAATATTAAGTAGGCAAAAAACAATTTGAAGAAAAGCATCGTAATCTCTTTATTCATTCCTTTGTATCAACAGTTAACAATTTCCTAGAATAGCCATTTTAGAGTTAGTATTCAAAGCTGCTAATTTCTTTGAAAGTTAGCATCAATGCAGTAGCAGTTAGTAGCATAATATGTAAGCTATTCCTCCTTTTAAGTAGAATGCAAGCTATTTATTATAAATTATTATGTTCTATGATACATTTGCTGTTGTTTGCTTTGTTAAATGATAAAACAAAGATTCAAATCAAACTATGCCTTTTTTGGCGTTTGATGATCCTGACTGCTGGAGTAAGTGCCTTCATCCATGTCTGAATCTCCACGATCGGAGTAATCTGCTGCATCAGACATGCCGGATTTTTTAACTTTTCTTAGACTACTGTCAATAGAAGTCCTCTTTCTCTCAGTGGTTTTGGATATCACAGATGATGCAGGACTGCCGTGCTGTGACTCCTGCCAGCTCCGTTCACCTAGATGGCTGGCAAAGAAACCATTGACCTGGCTCTGGGACAAGCTGGCACTCTCAGTCCTCGAATCTTGCGAACTCAAGCTTCCTTCACGCAGGCCACCAGGTAACCCAAAAGAGCTCTCCGAGATGTGCCTTAGGGTGCCACGTGGCCAGTGGTGATCCTCAGAAGAATCTATAGCACTATCTACGTAGGAAGCTTTCTTCAAGTAGTTTTTCATGCCATTGGCAATGTGCACTGGAGTAGATGGTCCTAAAAGTCAAAATCCATCAATAAGAATAATAGGTAAGTGACATACATGCCTGTATTCACATACATACACAACATTCTCTGATGACTGCTGGGAGTATTTTACACAGGTTAATACATGGATAGCACCTGACCTGGCTGACCCAGCAATGTAGGAGATGAGTCCTGTTTTCTTTGCTTCATTTCCGTGTGACAATATCTATTGAAATATGTACATCTTTTTGCCGTAACTCCCCATTTCCATTCTCCAAGGCCCATTTCTAGTGGCCTCTTCTGTAAAGACTTTCTCTAATTGAAAATAATCTGGGTCTCCACATAGCCGTGTTTCTTATTTAATTATGGTTGTTTACGGTGTACTGCATATTTTGGATCCCAAGTAATTATCAAGAAGGGCAAATGAAATTTCCATATTTTACATATATATATATCTTATAAAATGCCACTTAAGAAAGCTTTAATAAGTCACAGATGTGTGTAAAAGAATACAGATGTAAATTCATAAGAATTTAAAAGCTTTATGTAGCAAGCAAAATCAAGGAAAAGCTAATTTAAAGCCCACAACATGGCAGAACAGAGAAACTGAAAGCAATCACTCTCCTAAAAACAGCTTTAAAAAAGAAAAAAAAAAATAAGAATCTGGGCGTGGTGGCACATGCCTATAATCCCAGGTACGTGGGAGGCTGAGGCTAGAAATCACTTGAGTCTGCAGGTTCAAGACAAACCCGGGCAACATAATGAGACCTAGTCTCTTGGAAGAAAAAAAAAAAAAAAAAAGACAGACTGAAACAAACTCACTGGAAAACCTCACACTTTAGAAGGGATACCAGAGCATCTCCAGGAAGACCAAGAACTGGAGAACAAAGGTCCAAAGGCCTTAGACTACTCAGAGAGTGGCGGCTCCTCTGGGGCCAGCTGTCACATCACTCAATTACACACTGCCAGAGAAGGCACCCGCAGCCAGAGGAGACCAGGGCCACCAGGGCCGCCACCGCCGCCATCATCATCACCATTATCACCTCCGACCCTGACACCAGCTGACTCCAACTGGGGACACTTTGGTTGCTGGGAGGACTCAGGGGATTGAAACTGCATGCCGCCACAGCAGGCACTCACAGATGAGAAGCCCTAGGCTGGTACTTCCAACTTGTCCCAGGAGTGGAAAACCCCTCCCACACACCCACCTCAAAAGGGTCCCCAAAAGCTCTGCTGAGATGAGTAATTCACCCAGCTGTGGAGAGCACCTCCCCACATGGACACTTTCCAGGAGAGTGAGAAAGTTCAGCTGAAGTGCAAACTCCCCTGTAGGGTAGAGCTCTTTCCCCTCCCTCCATAGCAACTGGAAGACAAAGAAAAATACCCTATTTCCTCTATTTCCCTTTTTCTGTTGGTTTGGTTTGGTTTTGAAGTGGCATATTCAACAGACCTCAAGACAAAATATGCCAGTCAAGGATACTTTATCTTGTAGAGCTCTCCTTCACCTATGATGGGAAAATATGGACCTTCTCAGACAAACGAAATCTTCAGAAATTTGCTACTACTAACTACCCCTCTCAAGAAATATTACAATAAGCCTTAACATTTAAGCCAACAGAGGAAGAACAGGGAGAATGCAATGAAGATAATGAATAGAACCACAAAAAGGTGAACAAAATGATAAGTACAGACTTCCATATATCAATAATCACCCTAAATGTTAAAGTACTAATAAGTTCACTGATAAACAAGACACAGGATAACAGACTGGATTGAAAAACAGAAGCCGGGGTAGGGAGAAAAAAAACAACAAAAAACAATAATCAGAACCCATGCTTCTGCTAACAGCTGAAGATAAACAGATTGAAAGTAAAGGGTTGGAAAATAATCTTAAAAGCAAATGTACCCCCAAAAGAAGGCAGGTACAGCCATACTTATATCAGACAAAACAAGAGAGCAAACAAGAAAAGGTAACAAGAGACACAGATGGCCACTATACAGAGATCAGGTTCAACACCCCAAGAAGATATAACTATTATCAATATATATATGTACCAAATGAAGGTGCACCAAAATACATTAGACAATTGTTAGCATCTCTGAAAAAAGACATTAGAGAAAAGACATTATGTAGTAGGAGACTTCAACCCTCACTCTCACCAAAAGATAGATCAATGAGACAACAAATAAATAAAAGGACACAGTAACTCTAAATGAATAGGTAGGCCAAATGGGTTTAATATACATCTATAGGCATCTACAAACATCTAGTTAATGACAATGTTATGGTTAATGACAACTAAAACAGAGTTGGGTACTTACTAAATATCAGGCAAAGTGCTAATTCTTCATTTAACGTTCACAATCTGTACGATAAGCCCTTTCATATTCATCCTTTGATATGTAAGCACAGTGAGGCTCAGCAAGTTTAAGTGATTTACTCACAGTTTACAGGGTTAAGAATTCCTCCTCTCTAGAAGCCCTTCCATTGCTGCTGCGCTGTCTGTACTGCTTTCACAAACACCACCCACCACATGACCGTGCAGCAGCACTATAAAAGGCAGGCAAGGCAGCAGCGATGTGATCATCTCTACTTTTCTAAGGAAAAACAACTGTGGCTCAATAGAAGGAAGTCTTATAGTTAATAAAGGGCCCAGACTCCAAACTCAAGTCATCAGTCCTTCAATGTCTTTTTCTCCTACAACACGCTAATACAGGTTTACATGACAAAATAATATGGTATTGCTTGGAATTGTCCTTTCCTTTTTATTGTCTGGTTCAGGACAGGTAACTGAATTATATTAATTAGTAAATGACAAAGAATTCTACCTATGGTTGGCCCTAAGAAATGGTAGAACACAAGTACTCAGAATTTATCTAAGTGATATTCATTTTTGCACAACAAATATGGTACCTATATTACCAAAATGGAATGAAACAGAAAATCTTGGAATAAATGAAAAATGCTGATGAATAAAGTTAAAATAAACAGAATTAGATATCAAATTACCATAATTAAATTTCAATTAATTGACTAAGGTATTGGGTTTCTTGTGAAAAGAGAAACAGAATACATAGCTAGGAGACATTCACATTACCTTTGGATATATTTTCTTTTGGCTGAGAGATAACAAGAGTCACATCTTCAGGAGCATTTTGTAAAATTTCAACTGCCGCATGGTGACTGACCCCCTCCAAACTCACACTATTCACAGATATCAAGCGGTCTCCTGTAAAAATGGACAATCCGGTATTTTCAACAACTAAGAGAAATTTTCTGGTGAATCTTCGAGATGTCACCTACCCACTCCAGCACTTTTGCTTCTTTAAGTTCCACTTTGGTTATCTGTGCAAATTTGTGCCTACTAGTTAATTATTTAGGAATTACCAAAATATAAAGTATTATACTATACCTGGTTTTAAGCATCCATCCAAGTCAGCTGGTCCTCCAGGGATAATTGAACTAATAAATATGCCTAGATCCAGTCTTCCCATCTTCTCCCCACCAATAATTTGAAATCCTGTGAAATAGGAAATGTGTAAGGTGAGATTTAGATTTAGTGGAAGTACTGCTTGTTAAACATTTATCTTAGACATTTCCTGATTAGGCAGGTGGGGTGAATTGGCAGAAATAGGCTTGTGCCTTAAAGCCAAGACTATACTATATAGGTTTTTTTCTCCTTGTATTATCACTGGCCTTTAAGAATCTGATTAAAAACTTACCTAAGCCATACTTTGCATCCTTTTTCAGGTTCACCAAGGTGATCTCTCTTTCTGGTGAAGAAACTATACTCCATCTTTTGTGCAATACATCTAGCGGGAAAGTATAATTTTAATATAAAATAAATCTAACAAAAATTTGACATGCTGAGCTATTAAAACTGCTTAATCAATTTAAGCATTAACAAAGGTTACTAGTCACTCAGTCACTCTAAAATTATCATTTAAATAATATGCCATAATGTCATGTTTTATAGTGATTCATAGTTCATAAAATGACTGTTACCACATTTGTTCCTCATCATTTATTCCTTGTAAAATAAATACACTTCAATTACAAATGAGTAACATAATTTCAAGAGGTCAAATAATTTGAGTGGGTTTACTCAGCTAACAAAGGCAATAGGTAAGCCTAAAGTTTCTGACTCCAGATCTTTCAATTGTATCACAGATGACTCCCTGAATTTGATAATACTCAATTTACTATGAATTTCCCAATAATAAGAGATTGACATTTTTACTTATAATTGAGGAAAATATTCATGGTACATTCTACTTAAATAACAAGAAAACTGAATCTACTACTTAAAATTCCATTAATGACTTATCTAGTGCTTTCAGTCTTAAAGGATTTTCATTTATTTCTCATTTGTGAAACAATCTCAAGAGGTAGTCAAACAGATTTTAAACTACTGTTTTTGAAGACGAGGAATAAATACAACGATTTGTATGACATTATACCTAAGTAACATTGTCCAGCAAAATGTGTGTTCAGAACTTGATTAATTCTATTAAATAAAATGAATGTCAGCATCAAAACTAAAATTTACTTGCTTGTGTTTCTACTCGGGGATTTTTAAAAAGAATAAGCTGATGAATCACAAATATCTTCCAAATTAAGGTCAATAAACAGTAACCTATCACGTCAATAAAATTACTTAGTATACTTAGAAAAATGAACATTTAAACATACACACACAGATACAATCTTCTTTTTGTGAACTAAAATCACGTCTTCTCCCAACCAAGACCCTCAAATTTATATGTTGAAGCTCCCCTCCTACACCCCTAAAGCAAATTTAGGGACAGTTTTTTTTTTTTGGTTTTTAAATATTTAATTGAATAAAATATCCTCTATTATTTTCTTTTAAGATTTATTTTTTTGTTTTGAGGAACATTGGTTTACAGCACTATATATGAATCAGAGGTAGAGATGTGAATCACCCCACTGTGATGTCAAACTCTTTTCTTTATATTGTGTTTATACAGCTTTCTGTTGAGTTTTCTCTTTCAATTTTTAATAAAAGTAAAAATATTCTTAATGTTCCTAAAGAATACCTGCTAAAGTTAAAGGTGCTGATTCAGTCTAAAAATGCCATTTATTGCATTTTCACATTTAATTTAGTATATTACCAAGGTTGGTTATTTATATTACTTATTTAGGCAACATGTATGTATAGATATCTATATATATAGATATAGATAGATATTTTTAAGGCTTCCTAAGTAAAAATTACTGGAAATAGTAATTATTTATTTTTACACATAATATATATGGGTACATATACACAATGTAAGCAGGCAATATTTTTGCATATCTTCTTAATCAGATGCAGCAGTTAAGGATTCCTATTGAGATTTAAGCATTCATTTAATCAATTATTCTTTCATACTTCAGCTATTTTCTGGGCAACATTTCTGTCAAAAGTCTTCACTAGGCTATTTGGGAAAACAAAATGATGTAATGTATATGAAAGTTGCTAGGTATATAATCTCCTGACTATACCTGAATCAGATCAGACTAGAAAAACAAAGATCTAGCGTGATCATTATGTTAAACAGACTATGGCTAAGATTGTCACTGAAATAGCCATATTATAAAGACATGAGTCAGGCCTGAAAAAGTAGAGGGCATCTTCCTGTCACAAATAAAGGAGAAAACTTCAAGGAAATGGGGTAAGAATATGAATAAGTGGATTATAGAGATGGTCATACAGCAGCGAGCAAGGCACTAGCAAATGCCAAAAAGGTTGAAAGGATTCTGTGAAATGTCTCAGTAATTAGCAAGAGCACAAAATTTGAGTAGGGTGGAATATTTACAAAAAGGCAGGCTCTGCCAACCCACTCTTTATTATGTAGGTCTTCTACTCTATATTCTCACCTCCACAGTGACTTATTAAAATGAAGAGAGAAGGAAGGAGTGATGAGTGAGAGAGAGAGAGAACACACCGTGTACATACTAAATTTTCGACTTATCTTTTCATTCTATTCAAATAGTAGATATTCAAAGTACTCTTCATTGGAAACTCATCTACAGAAGCAAAGAAAATGAAGAAAAATATAAACAGTTGGAGGATATCACACTAAAAAGCTTCCGTATAGCAAGAGACAAATAGGAAAATGAAGAAACAACCTACTGATTCCAAGAAAATATTTGCACTCCATACAATTGATAAGGGACTGATAATAAATATTTGCAAAGAGGTAACATTACCCAAAAACAAAACAAACAAACAAAAAAGCAAAAAACCCAGTAAAAAATGGGCAGCGGAGTTAAAAGATACCAAATATTAATTCAATAGGAAACTTGCACTCCTATGTTTACTGCAGGATTATTTACAATAGTTAAAATATGGAAACAACCTAAACGTCCCAAAAGAGATGAGTGGGCCAAGAAGATTAGAATGTAATAATACTCATTAGTCAAAAAAGATGAACTTATGTCATTTGTAGCAATATGCATGGAGCTGGAAGGGATTCTGATGAGTGAAATAGTCAAAAAGAAAAAAATATTGAATTGTTTCACTTATGAGAATATAGGGAAACTGAATAAAGGGTCACATATAAAGACAAAACTAACAGGTAAATTATAGATCTGAGACATATAGCAGGGGCAGCAGAGGCAGAGGGACCAAAGGGAAGAAAGAGCACAAGAGACTATAATGATAGTTCATAGGTGATGTGATGGTGGAAGATAGATGGGAATTATACCTGACGGGAGAATTCAAACATTGTACAAAAATAAGTAACAATTAAGTAAAAAGAAAATTAAATAAAATAAAAAAGGAGGAGGAAATATCTGCTGATATACAGTACAGGACAGTCAAATAAACTTAACAATATTTATAAAATGTATAAGAACTGAAGGCTGGGCACGGTAGATCGTGCCTGTAAGCTTCAGCCTATGAAGCAGACCAGGCTAGGGATCGCGGTTTGAGTCCTGCCTGGGGCCCGTAGCAAGACCTAGTTCCGAAAAAATAGCTGGGCATGGTGGCGCGTGCCTGTAATCCCAGCTACTTGGGAAGCTAAGGCTAAGGATTGCTTGAGTCTGCGGTACCCCAGGCAAAGAGAGCCTGTGGTCCCCTGGGGCAAAAATAGTGAGACCTAGTCTCAAAAAAAAAAAAAAAAAAAAAAAAAAAAAAAAAAAAAAAAAAAAAAAAAAAAAAAAAAAAAAAAAAAAAAAAAAAAAAAAAAAAAAAAAAAAAAAAAAAAAGAACTGAATAGAATCCATGTTATCTCTGAAAGTTAAGCAGTTAAATATTGAAGTCCCCAAGAAATTTTAATTACTCTTAGACATAAACATTAATATTCAAGATGTACCTGGTTTTAAATCGCTCAAAGAACTTTCTTTTCCTAATAAATCTATGACCATAGCAAGTCCTACAAATATTTTAAAGTAAAACAAACAAAACCTCCAAATTCAAATTTCCAGTTACTTAGGTAATATATCCTGGTGTTATTCCCAATAATATTTACCTAGGAAAATCTGAAGAAATGAGAATTGCATAATTTAGAAATGAAAGTATATACTCTTAGAGGCTGCTATTCCAGTGCTACCTCATTCACCTCTTGTAAGATTCATGTGGAGGTATAAGGTACCCAGCCAGAATAAACTAGATACTAATGACAGATGTATCCATGAGTAGGCTCACTGAATTTGCCAGGAGGAGGACATTTTTGGTAAGGTCAAATCTATCTAATCAATCTAAATATGAACAGGCGACTTTCTTCTAAGAAAAAATTAAACCCTGGTGATAGCTACAACTCATGTCAGCTCCATGCCACAGATTCTAAGGAAAACTCAACTTTAGTAGAGGTGGTTCCGGATAAACCCATCACTCACTTTAGGGAAAAGGCAGATCTCTTAGAAATAATCTTTACATTCAGCAATATGGCAGGTTACAAAGTCAACATACAAAAATTCATAGCTTTATTTTTTTAATATACAAATAACAAGAGGCAAAAGAAATCAAGAAATCAGTTCTATTCATAATTGCTTCAAAAAAATATCTGAGAATTAGTCTAAGGAGGCTTAAAGCCCTATATAATGAGAATTACAAGACATTATGAGACAGAAGGACATCCCAAGCTCATGGGTGGTTAAGTCAATATAATCAAAATGATTATCTTGCCTAGAATGGTACATAAATTTAATGTAATCATTATCAAATACCAGCAGTAGTTTTAAAAGAAACAGAAAATGTTACAATTTATATGGAATCACAAAAGGCCATGAATTGCATAAGCAATTTTCCATAAAATGGAGTAAGTAAAGTATCATGTTGCTTTATATACACTGATCATTGTTTTAATGTTCAAACTTTATATACAGCAACAGTAATAAAAACAATATGGCACAAAAAATAGATGCATGAGTCAATTGAATAAAACAGAAACAAGAGAAATGGGGAAAGGACAGCATTGTTAATAGAGATATAGCAAAACTAAAATAGCACATAAAAGATGAAATTGAATCACTAGCTAACCCCATACATAAAATACACCTATGAATGGATTTAAAATTTAGATAGAAGTTGCAACAATAAAAAAGGAGAAAACATTGGCTATATGTTCCATAATATCAGTGATAAAAATGTTTTTGGTGACTCAACCTTTCTGGCAAGAGAAATAAAACAAAAAAAACCACTGACATTATCTCAAATTTAGAAAGCTTTATATAGCAAAAGATAATACAAGAAGACTAAAAAAGACACTGAGGTTTGATGAAGGATGAGGGGAACATGTACACATTATGAAACAAACAAAAAAACCCTATTGAATAGGAGAAAATTTTTACCAAGTATACCACTAATAAATGGTTAATATAAACAAAACTTCACACAATTCCAAAATAAAAAACAAATCAATTAATAAGTGGGCAGCAGATAAGAACAGATAATTCACCAAAAAAGATATACAGGACAACTAACATTAAAACAATGTTCACATTACTTCCAATAAGATAGGCCCGTTAAACCAGAATAAGATACAATTTAATAACTCTGAGAATGGCACTTTAAAAGGGCTTCAAGTAAGTACTGGAGAGAATGTGAAGAAAGAGCTCTTGTTACACAGTAGCAGGAACTGATTGGAAAGCAACATGGATTTACCTTAAAAACTTAAAGATAACCTAGCAATCCCACTCCTGGGAATCAATCTAAAGAATATAAAGACATAAACACAAAAATGGGATATTCAACAAGTAGCAGCTTTATCTATAGTAAATATACAATATGACATGGAAGAGCCTAAATGTCTATCAAGAGACGACTGGATCAGGAAATGTGGTACATCCCCCCTATAGAATACTATTTAGTCATAAGGGTGGATGAAACACAGCTATTTTCAATAGAACAAAGGTAATTTCAGAGAATCATATGTAGTAAAGCAAATTGGAATGATAATACTGGACATTATATAGCAAATGATACAAGGGCTGCAGGAAAAAAATTTTAAAAAGAATAAAATTTAAAAAAGAGAGGATAATGGCTGAGAAACTTATGTATCCATTGGAAAAAAAAAAGCTCATCTCAAATTCTGGGGATGATGTACTAACAGCAGCATATTGGTAGAAATATAAGAGGATTTTTCATTGTTGTACTACCTAACAAACTATCTGTTCCAGTGGTAGGTAAGGAGGGTCATAACTGAAACTCAGGTGTTTTATTTCGTTGCCAGCACAAATTAGCTGAGTGAACTGGTATCATATAATATCTCTGGGACTTCATTTACCTCACATACAAAGTAAAAAGGGTTGGTTGGATGAATGTTTAAGTCCTTTTCAGTCCTCAATTTAGTTGATCCTTCCTTTGGCTTCCAGTTAATTCAGTATCTGTTAAGTTCTTTTTAAGTACTTTGGGCTTTTGGTTTGTCTTTTTTTTACATTTTGTTAACAGTCTGTGGACCACCCTGCAGAATACTGCTACGCATTGCGGTGTTGACATTTCAGAAAGCAAGGGACAAACACAGCTAAAAATTACTTTCCAATGGTAATAATTTCCAAAGGTAATAATATAGTAAAATAAATTCTTAATTTCTGTGCTATACTTTTTTACTTTTTTAGAAATAAACATTATAAGTGTGCTTTTTGAAAGGTTAGACAATGTTTATTTTGAAAGAAGAAATAAAGGATTGTAATCCTTTCCGTAATTGTGCTGATGAGATCAGAAGGCTCATGCCTTTTTTCTTTTATATTATTTATTTGTTTCATATTCTTCAACAGATTTTCCAGGCCGTAAAAATAAAATGAGATGAAAATTTGACAAATTTTCCAGGACATAAAGGTAAGATGGTTCCTGTATTAAATGATCAATAATTCAAATACCAGTGTTCATTTCTAATAATCCTGACCAGCAGATAGAATCTTGAAATTAAAATAGAGACCCTCTATTTGACTGAGAGGCCAGTAATTCAGCTTTCTGATCTTCAGTTACTCTATTTGGAAAAACTTGTCTGTCATGCTCTATAATGTGAAGATCTAGTTCTCAACAGAGTACTAATCCAGAGGTATTTGACGGATTCAATTTTTGAAGAAAATATAACTTTGCCTGCAAGATGACAAGGGGATACATCTATAGGAATGTAGACTGATTCTTTCTTTGTAGGCACAGGTGGGAAGATGAAGTTTCTTTAAGCAGAGAAACTATTCTATATGTCCTCACTTGAGATTCAGTGTAAACTTGCATTTTCCCCCCCTAAGAACCTACACATTTCAGGTTCTCATCTTTGATTAGATATTATCCAGCCTCTTTCAAAAGTTTAACTGGGAGAAATAGTCCCTACATATAATTAGGCATTATTATGCCAGGAAGTTATCTAAAGCTAGATGAAGCATGGGACTGCAAGTAGATGCCTTTTGTTCAGATCATGTCTCTAGCACTACTATCTCCATGACCTTCTGCACAATTCTCTCTGTGCTTTGTCTTCTTATTTACAAAAGGGGAAGTAACAATAGCACCATCTCATAGGACTGCTGTGGGGAGTAAATGAGAAGAACTTAATAAGTAGACATTGTACATAATATTTAGGACATAGTAGGCACTCAATAACTGCTATGAATTTTGCAATTATGGACCTGTTACTAACTGACCTAGCTTAGCACACAGATATTAAAAATTCAGCCCATGTTAAGTCATTTGAGTACCATATGACTAGACCAGGGTCTTAGTAACTTAGGTCACAAAGTTAAATTCTAATACTTAAGAACTTAAGTAAAAAATCAGTTTCTTCAATGATGTGACCTTAGGTTTCTTTAAAAAAATGCGAGTATTGAAAACATTGTGTATACTTTTATTTTTTAACACTAATGTACTTCCAAGAAAACTTGTACTTTCTTGAAGAATTATTAAATGTATTTGTAGTAGAGAATGAAAATTATATAAAATAGCACCCTGGTTTTGACAGTTTTCATATGGTTTCATTAGTTCAACTCATTCTCATCCCTTCATTTTGCTTTTTAAGGAAAAATTGAACTTATAACTTCATCAAGTTTGACTATATTAACATTTCTGACTAGCATATTTGCTTCTTTTGCAATTATTTTAACTCTAAGATTTCTTGAAGGCAATACTTTTGCAGGAAAAGAGTGTATCATCATAAAAATAATATATTCATGTTAACCCAAAGAAGTTGTTAGGAAGATCAAAGGAAATAATATGCATGAAAACACTTTACAATCTAAATTCTAAGTTTTAAACCCACTATATTTTCAAGTCACAGCACAGTTTCTTGCTACAATTAGATCATTCTTTGACTGCTTCTGAATTATAAATTTCAACATTCAAAGCCTTCAAAATCACCCCATAACACCTGGGATAAGACTCAAACTGTTTGCTATGAGGTCCTCATGCCTGTCCTGGTACCTCACTGACTGAGGTGATAAAGTCCCCTGGACACTATTCCTTCTCATGTCTCTGTTCACACTGTGCCCTTGATCTGGATGCAAATCCTTACTGCTCTGCAGACATGCAGTTCAATCATCCCTTTACAGTAACTTTTGAGCTCTGTCTTACCGAACTGCTACCTTAGATTCACAGTTGGTGTCCTTGGTGCTAATTTGTCATTTTTCTAGTTCATCAAAAATTAGCTTAAATTATAGGTCGCATCATATCAACATGATGCTAAAAATTACAATTATTCTTTCAGTCTAGTGCAAGTTCTAAAATTCTTGGCATGGAATAGATTCTTTATTAACTCCATGACTATCTCAAAGTACAAAAGCAAAGATATGATGGAAATGAGGGGGAAAACATTTATAAACCTACCATTTTCTTTTAAGGGTACTTGGGATGAAGAGTTTCCAGAACTATGCAAAGTCATTCCTGTGGTATAAATTAAATTATTAGACAGTTTATAAAATGGTCACATACTAGATATAGAATTAATGTCTTTTGATTAAGCCATAAAAATTAACAAAACATTAAGGAAGCAACATTTTACTTATACTCATAAAAACATGCCACAATGGGCATGCTTACTATTTTAATGTCAACTTTGTTCTTCAGAGTAAATCTAAGCACAAATGTACTATTTCTGATGACATCTTTATGCCAATTATGAAATGATGAAAATGAGTTTTAAAACAAATTTTCCAAATGTTAAAAGAAAACACAATATTAAATAATAGTAAATAACTTTAAGGATAAAACAAATGTAGAAAATAAGTTTTCTTTCATGGGTTTTATTCTGTCTACATTTTTTGGGGGAATGTCATGGAATTTTAAGTAGACCAAACTCAATGAAAATAGCATTGAATCTGTAAGGTTTGATTATGCAAGTTCCATTTATAGAAACATTTGAAAAAGAATTTTCTAAAAGACTGGGTCAGTGTTAACTATTTTTTACACATAGGGCTACATATAGGATAAAACTTTTCCTTTCATTTTTTTCAACTGATTGATCTTAAATCAATGAGCATATTCCCTCAAAGTTGTGGAACACTGTTAGTGATGCCATGTTCCATAAATATTGATCAAATACGGCACAGGATCCTTATTTGATTTCATTTTCTCGACATATCCTCAGTTCAGATAGAAGATAAGAAAAATACTTTTTAATTTTGTGCAATTAGGATTAAATGAGCAAACTTTGGGCCTAAGGGAAAGTTAAGTAGTATTTGATAAAAATGGCAGAAGGTAATTTTGTTTCCCTGTGTTTTCCACTGAGCAACAGTTCAAACTTCTGGGCTTAAAATACCTATTCTTCTAAAAGACTGATTTCCGCTAAAAAGCATATTTCCCTTTTAAGATACATGAAGCCAAATGTAACCCAAATCACTTATTTTATAAGGTGCTATGTGTTTAAACACCTACAACTTTTATACTTATTATATAGGTTCCAGTTATGAGGGAAAATTTGTAAAATCAAATTAAAAATTTTTACCTACCAACCGTAGCATATTACATAAAATTACTGGCTTTTTAGAAACAATTCCATTCATGCTAAACTGAAAGTACCCCCAAATAAACCTTTCTTCACAAAATATAGCAGGGAGGAGTTGACCCTCATAACACTTTTAAGAAAGATTCAAAGGAAGGCTCTCCAAAGCCAGGGTACCAGACTGATTGGGCTCTCTCAGTAAGTTTGTCATTGCTTTAACTGTGATCAAGAGGAAGTCAACTAGTAGCAATCGTTTATGCCATAAAGCAACTTGGTAAATCAATTTATTATTTGACTGTGCACTTTCAGTGGTCTAAATATTGGTATTCATAAGCAGTTCTGGCAGTTAGGTGTTAGAGAACCAAAAATAATTTCTTGGAAATGAACATTTTTCTCATTCACTATGAGCATGAGGTATGGGAAAAAGAATGTTAAGCTTGTTTATGCTGACCTATAACATATGCTTGACCAGGGTCTTCAAAGGATGAGGAGTCTGATTCATGTTTCCTCCTTTCAGGACTTCTATTTAAACTTGCAACAGACTTTGAACTAAAGAAGGAAAAGGAAGGTAGGAGGGGGAAGTGTCAATGTAAAAAAATATGTTGAAAATAATAAAACGTCAAAGCAAAAAATAAGTATGAAATGTAGAATTTACAAATATGTAGTTTGGGTTAATCATGTTCTTACTTATTAAGCTTTGTGAATCCTGCCAAAGATTCTGTATCAGATCTTCCCATCTGGTGAAATGGTTTTCCTATCAATTCCGTAATGGTTTGTGATGGGGATTCCATGTTAATAATGACATTTTTCCGATGAGGATAGAGAGAGGCCTGACTGAGATCATGGTATGATTTACTCATCCCTCTAGGCTTTTCCTCCCATGGAGCTTTGTCTCTCTTCTCTTTTGCACTGTTTTGCAATGGATGGTAAAGCGATAGCTCTGAGCAGGATAGCCTCTTCAGAATCTCAGCTTGAACTGACAAAGGTCGAACAGCCAGTTTGTTCAGGGTGCTGCTGGCCAGACTGCCAGTGCTGATTGCTCGTCCCATATTAAATCCTCTAACAGACTCTGCTTGCAGATTCAGGCTCCTAAACGAAGCTCTCTCTACAAGGAAATAGGATTGCTTTACATGATGGAAATACTGCAGTTATCTTTATGAGAAGAGTCACTTTAATAAATAAAATACAGCATGCAGTTTTTAGTCATTTTGATTGCCAGCATAAACAGGCAATTTTCAAAGTGTGGCAATCAAGGGGTTTTTAAAGCAGGCTGAAAATCCTGGTTTTCATACCATCTCTCCATCCTTTGAGATTTCTCACACCACCAGAGCCTAGTCAGCATTTCGCACTATACCTAGTGATTGTCTGGGATCTAATACTGTTTGAAATTCGTGCTTACTGACCTGACTCACATTCCCAATTATAGGTTTCAGTTAGAAATGAAAATGATTTTCAACCCTAGTAGTATTTCTGCTAAAATATCAGCAAACCAAGGATGGGGAGAGGGAGAGATGAAACCCAGAGAGGCTGACATAGTAAGAACATGCCTGAAAAAGAAGCTATGCAGAGTAGAGCTTTGCCCAGAGAAAAAGTTCTTGATGATTATATTTCTTAAAAGCTTATAGCAGATTGCGGTATTGCATAACTCTGTGAATACACTAAGAACCATGGAAATATACACTTTGTGTAGGCAAATTATACAGTATATGAAAAATAACTCAAAAGTGTTATAAAATCTATTAAAAATTTTAAGGCAAATTATTTACTATGTTAATTACACTCTCCTACCAGTTGACTTCCTGATTTAACTGGGGCACAGGCGCCATGTGAGAATCAAATATTACTTGCCTTATATCTATTTTGGTTTCTGTTAATTGATCTTAATGATTAACTTTTTATGCTTGAATTCTTTACTACTAAATTACCCCCTTTGAATACTAAATAATCATTCAAAGTCTTCTTTTAGAGACTAAATTTAAAAATACATTAAAACAAGTGTTTAGGCATTCTATTTGGTGAGAATCAAGATCAGAACAGTATATGAACACTTGAGGCTATTAAAAAAACACTTTATCAATAAATTTTAGCATCAAAATGTTTCATGTAAAGGACCAGGAACACAGCATGTCAAATGATTTAGCTGTTCATGCACTAGCAATTCACAGCACAAGGCGCTGGCTGTGGTCCCCTGGAAAGTACCAACTCTATGTGGCATTTCTTAAGGATATAGCTTGGTTACTATGCAAAAAAAAGCTGCAGAAACTACCTTTTGAAAAGAAAATATCAACTGGTTGCTGACTTAGATCATTAGATTCTGTTTCATTTATCTTCTAATTCTTAGGAATATTAATAACATTTCAGTTATAAAGAGATAGGAAAGCAAGTAGGTTTTTAATACTCATGCATCAGAATGAAGTGTCTATAAATATATTTATTTCATTATCAACAGGAAAATTTAATGTTCTTTCTCTGAAGTAGTTAAAATACAAATATATAAGACTGAATTAAAAACTTCCAGAATAATCATTAAGATCCAGAGTTTAATGGGGCAGATAGCATTATTTCTATTTTACTTTGAGAACAGCTTTTAATAAAAGATACAAATGAGTCTTTTGTATTGAAAATGTATTGAAATACATGTATTGAAAATACATGTATTTTTGCAACTAGTAGATTTGCAACTAGTAGCTTTGCAACTAGTAGCTTTGCAACTAGTAGCTTTGCAACTAGTAGATTTCCTCACCTTTAAGAAAACTGTAGACTAAATTTTAGCAGGAAAGACAACCAGTTTAGGTTATATCTGTTTAGTAAACATATCAGGATTTAAGCTACTCAAATTCACTCACAGTTTATTTTTGGGTAGGAACTTTAAATACTACATACATTCATGGTATAAGAACAAATATTTGTCATTTATCTGTTTTGTCCTATTGTCTTTCACCAGGAAATAACTCCAGGACAGACAGCTAAAGAGAGGACACCACAATAAACCCACAATCTGAAAATAATCTTTTAAATTCAGACTCAAATTCATGCTGGTTCCACACTCAGTCTGCAAATTTTATTTCATAGTCTTTGTGCTATTGTTCAGTCCCTTATACTGCTTTGTATTTCTTTCTATTGTCAACTCAATTGTATGCTTTTTTGAAGCAAGAGATTCATTAATTTACAAGGAACCTGGCACATTGCCTTTCAAGTAGTAGGTGTTTGATAAATGCTTGATTATTACTCTTCAATGAATCACATGAAAATTAGCCCTTTGGGAACTCATCAAGTAGAAAAGGCACTGGATTTGGAATTGAGACCAAAGTTTCAGCTGACTTTGACCTCGAACTAAGAAGTTAGGTGAGACATTGTCATCTATAAACATGTTTACTCATTGGTAATATTATGCACTTACTGGTCTTTAAGCTTCGTTCTATAACTCTAAAAAAATAATTTGTTAGCTCATCATTTTCCTTGTTATTTTCATTTATCTAGTATAGATCATTATGTAGGCAACTAGCTACATATTAACTGATACAAAGATTTACAAAGTCTGGGGAAAAAGCAGCTAACACCATTGCCATCTTAAAGTGCTTTCACATGTGAGTGCAAGGCTATATAATTATTGTGACTCCACAGTCAAATATGTGTCATATACAAAGCAGTCTCACTTCATGGGTGAAGAAAAAGAGAGTCCAAAAAAAACCCAGTTATTTCCCTAAGGTAGTACTACATTTGTGACTACCACTGGTACTAGTGGTAATAATGGCAAGCAAAGTTGATGAGAATATATATATATATATATATATATGTTTTGAGACTAGGTCTCGCTATTTTTTGCCCGTGGAACCGCAGGCTCTCGTTGCCTGGGGTACCACAGACTTAAGCAATCCCCAGCCTCAGCTTCCCAGGTAGCTGGGATTACAGGCGCGCACCACCACGCCCAGCTATTTTTTTGGAACTAGGTCTCGCTGTGTTGCCCCGAGTGGGACTTGAACCACGATCCGTGGCCCCGGCCACTTCATAGGCTGAAGCTTACAGGCATGCGCCACCATGCCCGGCAGTTGATGAGAATATTTATTCAATGCCAGGTATTTTTTAAAAACACTTTATATCTATTAATTCAATTCATCTTCACAACTTAATGATTTACATATTATCACATTTATTTATTTCACAAATGAAAACTAAGGCATAGAGTTTCAGTGCCTGTTCAAGGTTTCAGAGCTTTTACATACAAAATAGTGTGAAATCTGAACAGTGGCAGTCTGGGTCCAGAGTTCATGCTCTTTACTGAACTGCAATGTAATTCAGTACAATACATGTTGAAAACGGAGATTAGTTTCAAATTTTTAATTTCTCATGCCTCACTATAACACAACTATACTACATCTGTACTGATGTAACCTTTAGTTTCTCAATTCTAGCTTGTACTGAGTAGAGTTCTCATTCGAATACTGATAGAGCTAGTAAGTTTGATAATTTCACAACATTTTGAAAGCATACAGCAAATTTTTGTTTGTTTGTTTAGCAGAGCAAAGCAGGGAAAGAAAGAATACTTGGCAGCGTAATTATTGTATTTATACATGCATAAAAATCATTATTGAGGAAAGCCTGTAAAAATAAAGATTCCAGGTATCTACTTCCCAAAGATTAGGGTTCACCAAGTTTCAGCCAGATTTGTAGAAACTCCATTTTAAATAAGCAAATGACCCCACCCCTACACAACCTTGATCCTAAAAGACTGAAAAATCTATTCAGAGATTGTCATTATGTCGCTATAACACTATAGGGAATATATTTTCCATAAGATTTCAGGATGTGAGAAAGTTTGGCTCTGTCACAACAAGGTCATTAGTGCTATTCCATTTAAATTTCTAATCAAATTCCTGAGTGTTTCACTGAAATCCACAAGAATTTACTATACAGAACTGGATTTTGAATAAATTTAATCTCTACACAAGGTCTTGCAGAATATGCTTTAAAACTTTCAGTTCTGATTAAGGTCTTTTTCAAGTTGAATTAACTTTGGCTGGTTCCTTTTCAAAAGGAAGCACTCTCCTGACCATTTATTTATATTGGTATTGTGATTAATCATTTCAGCCTCAGAACAGGATACACGCAAGTAAAAATAACTGGAAGTATGTCACCTCAGAACTGTTTTGGTATGGGTCTCACTTTCCCAGGTGCATATTTCCCCTGCTCTCAGTCTTGTTTCCTGTGTTTTTTCCTCATTTGAAAAGTCCTTTCATGCATCTTCAATCTCTTCTTTTTTCTTTGAAATTCTAGTTCAAGTGGCACATCTCAAGTACTCCTGACTCTGATTTTCCTCTTCTCTTGTAGTATATGATATGAGTCTATATAATATAATCTGTTATTAAAATTTAGAGCCTCTATTTTGTGTTACTATTTCACTTATGTGTTCAATTAGCATGTAACTTAACTGTGATTCAATCTTGAATTTTTACCAACTAGCCTAAAGATAGGCACAAAACAAACATTTCAATAGGTATCTCCTTATGATCGGGGGTACCATTTTCAAAGCAAACATGAAGTCGAAATCCTGGCTTCATTTATGACATCTTTATAAACATGACTTAATCATTTAACACTTTTATACCCTCCCTATAATTTTTCATTCTAAACATGGAATTTTTTAAAAAAAAAATTGTAGCAAAAATCATTCATATATCCTGGAGTCATCTGAAACAGTTTACTTCTCCTTACCAATATCTTGTGCATCTTGGTTACTCTGCCTTGCTCTCATCTGCAGCTGGAACTTGTGTTGGGAAGAGCAGAGTTGCAGCAGGTACTGACATACCTTACTGTTCTCTGTCTGAAAGGCATGTTTGATTCCATCTGATGTATTTTGCAATGTGATTTTCTTTTTCTACAATATTAATTAGGGACATTAATAATTAGAATTTTTAAATCACTTTATTATGTGATGAAATTATAACATTATTACATAGACAGTGTACATTAAAACCTAAAAGTGAAGCAAGTTCTGGCACTAGCTCAAAAAAGTTAGTAAATCGCTGGGTCACTGATATTCAAATATAGTTGCTACGAGGAACTTACTGTTATTGAGCTAAATACAGTTCATGGAGGTTAAGATAATTATCTATCTTAAATATATTACCAAGGTTTCGCCATGTGAGAAGTTAGTATACTAACTAACTAGAGCAAATTCTGAATTAACAAAGATGTCAATTTGGTTATAATTAAACTAAAGCTAATTGAGCATATAACCAAGTTTAGGAAAGTTTATTTAAAAAAAAAAAAAAAGAGAGAGGTGCGCACTCTCTCTGTGTCATTTTTTTAGAAACTATGTCTTGTTATGTTGCCTGGAGTAGTCCTGAACTATCACCAGTCCTGCAGACTCAGGTGATCCCTAGCCTCAGCCTCCCATTAGTTGGGATTACAGGTGCACACCACCACATCCAGCTATTTTTTAGAGACTATGTCTCACTACGTTTCCTGGGGTAGTCTTGAATCTGTGGACTCAAGCGATCTCTGGCCTTGGCCTCCCAGTGCTGGGATTATAGTTGCATGCCACTGTGGCTGGCCAAAAAACACCTCTTGAGAAAACCAAAGGCAAACAAAACCTCAATACTTTTTACAATCAAGAGTTAAATAGTGTCAGTACACACTAATATGAATAGTAGGGTGTAGTTTAAAGAAAACTGATAATGTTATACTTGAAACCTATTTTTAAAAAATCTAATAAAAAGAGTTAAAACATACAGAGAAGGAAATCTTCTTAGTTTCTCTCCACGGAAAGCGAAGGACCAATGTGCGAACTCCATTATGAACCTCAAACACAAGGACTCCTTTGGAACAGATTCCAAGTAATATTCCAGTTTGCGATTTTTTCTCAGGGTGCACCCGATGAAAATGAACTCCATATTCTGTCAGTCTTTGGCAGATCTGTTGGGACATACCATATCAGAAAGATACAAATACCTTTGGTCAGATGTGACAAAAATATACAAAAAATGGTTTAATTTGGAAGTCCTTCAATTTGGACAGTCCTTCAACAAATGGTACTGGGACAACTAGATAATCACATGCAAAAAAACTGAATTTACCTAATACACGAAAACCCCAAATAGATCATAAACCTAAACTTTAGGTGATCTTTGTTATTGCGCATTAGACAAAGACTTCTTAAATCTTTCTTAAACATAAAAAACATTAGTCATAGAAAACATTGGCAAATTTTTTGGTATAATACTTTGCTTTTCAAAATTCAGTAAGAATGCATTCCACTCAGATTGGAAGAAAAATACATGTAATGTACTTTAAAACAGTAAGACATGGCTGGGTACAAAAACAGGCAAAATATTTTACTAGATTCTTCACCAAAGAAGACACATGAATAGAGAAATACAAATTAAAAACAGTATGACAAACCTTATCTATTCCAATGGCTGTAGTAAAAAAAGTTGAACATATTGATTTTGGAAATGTGGGGCAACTGGAAGTCTCATTCATTAGTGGTAGTACTATAGAAATGTACAATTAACTTTGGAACAATGGGCGATTTCTTACAATGTTAATCATACAATCATACTACTGGGTATTTAAGAGAAAAAAATGCTCACATAAACATGTGCAATTTTTTAACATTTATAGCAGCTTCAAAATCAACAAGTGATGTATATAAAGATATTATAAATTGTTGCAAATCTACTCAAAGGAAAATATTTAGATAATATTTTTGAGATTCATCTCTGGCATGGTATATCAGTAGTTTATTTTTATATTGCTGAGTATTATCTAAGTTTAAAAAAAAGTCAAAGGAGACCACACACACACACACATATATATATATATTTTAGTTTTTTCTTTTTTATTAAACCATTGCAGTCCCCATAGTTCTCCCATCACTATATCACCCATAAATCACTGCCATATTCACTTGTGTTCATCCCTCCCCTATTTTGTTTCACTTTCTCCCCCTTCCTTTCTGTATGTTTCAGTTCTATGATCAGTTAGTTTTGATTTTTTCATGACCTTTTGCTGTTTTCTCTATTCCACATATAAATGAGACCATTTGGTATTTATCTTTTTTCTTCTGACTAATTTCAACTAGCATAATCCTTTCCTGCTATATTACTCTTATAAGAAATGTAGAAAAGAAAAAAAAAAAACTAGGATAGAAAGCAGATCAGCACTTCTAGGGACTAGGAGTGGGAAAAGGAGACAGATTGTAAAGAGATGTAAGGGGAATGTAAGTTGTTGGAAATGTGCTGTATCAAGGATTGCCAAACCAGATAGCAAATATTTTAGTCTTTTAGGATCATAAGATCTCCATTGTAGCTGTTCAACTTTGCTGTTGTAGCATGGAAGCATTTGCAGATGATATACAAACAAATATGAATGGTTAAATTCTACTACAATGTTATTTGAAAAATGAATAGGCTATAATTTGCTAACCTTTTTATCATGATTATGGGGCTAACTAGTCAAATACACATAATTTTCAAAACTCACTGAATAATCGCTGAAAAATGGTAAATGTATTGTGTATAAATTATATTTCAATAAAGCAGATTCACAAAAAAATAAAAAATGTTTCTCAAAGGCAATACAATGTAGGACAGAAGTCTAATCTTAGATCAATGAGACATTAAACTCCTTAGCGTAAAAGATACTAAAGTTAAAGAAAAAAAGGAGTATCAAAATTAAGAGTAGGGCCACCCAGCATGCATTAAATTATGCATATTTATAAGAGAAAACAACCCTAATGAGGTTAAAATACATAGCCCAAGTCCACCCAGCTAGTAAAAACAGGAATTTAAATGCAAAACTATCTGATAATAATTCCTCATCCAAATTCTCTCCATTTTGCCAATCTGCCTTCTTCTATCTTTAATAAAAATGTATAGTAATTTGATACTTATTTCCTACAAATATAAAAAATTAACTAAAAAAAATAGGCTAAGGAGTGTAGAGGTCTATGAATGAAACTTTCAGAGATATATTCTTAGATCTGGGAAATGTGGTTCTTTTTTATATGAAGCAACAAATGGAAGACATACTGCTATATCTGAGGGAATGGAAATAGGAGAAAGTTCTGAAAGTTTCTCTCTTCAGAAGAGTACAGTTTGTCTTTCAGACGAGATCGGGTGCGTTCAGGGTGGCATGGCCGAAGACACAGTTTGTCTTTCATATCACATCAGAGATGTACATAATATTATCTTTTTGACAGTAACTGTGCTATTTATCTGTTGTCTTATAGGAAGATGATGGTAGAAAATGTAACCATATAATTTTTCTGACTTCCTTCTGCAACATGAATTGGCTGAAATTTAGTGGAAAGACCATTTTTAGGGAATGCCATTGAATTTTAAGCCTGTTTAGAAAATTAAAGTAAAACAATTCTATAATCAGTATGAACTTGCTTCTCAGATCCAGTCAGTCACCATATTCAAAAGTTTCTTCATCATGTAGATGAATTTCTAGAGTGTAGAATAAGATAAAAACAGAATCCATATCCAGATATGGGTTCATTTTATAGTTTTGCAGACATTTATTTGGGGAATATGACATTTCCTCACTGAGTTTTGATTCCCTCTTAAAATGCCATAGTTTTAGTCAGGAATAAATAAGATGACATATTGAAGACTATCAATACCTGAGCTTTTAGATGTGTCTGTCCTCCAACACTTATATTAAAAAAGGCACAATGTTTGTCATTAGTAATCTCACATACTTACCTTTAAAAACTCTAACTCTGTTTCTTTTTCAGAAGCTCCTACATAGGTATTATGTAATTTGGGTAACTCTTCCTTAATATAGGATAAATCAAGTTTCTCCATCACTCTGGGAGGTAAATAATGCTCCAGTCTAAAATAAGACATACCGTGAACCTAGAAAGGAAAATGCTTTTGTGAGTAGTTCTGTTTGCTGCCATCCTCCTATCTTAAATTCCTTTTTCCACTAAGAGATAAAATACTTTTTCTATTCATACTTCTCTTTGAAGTGTGAGTTTTACAGGAAATGTATCAGTTTTACTCTTTTATTCAGTGAGGCAGACTGACAGACATCACTGACAAGTTTGGGCCAATGTCATAATAGTTAAGGCTTAATGTTGAGAAGGATGCTACTTGAGTGACAGTCTCTTGTTCCTGCTTCCTCTCAGATGTATGTATTTGTATTCAGCAATATTAGGTTTTAGACATCTGTTACTCATATAGTGCGCTCTGAAAGGTTCTCCACACTCTCAATGAATGGATCCATGTGGAAAGCAGACAACCCATTTGATTCTGATTTGGCTGTTAACATCCTATCTAATATCTATTAGTTAGAACTGTGGAGAAAGAAGGGTAAATACTAGATACGATGAAACCCTGAAATAGAACAATATTAATAGGACAAAAGGAAATTCCACAACATATGATTTTATACCAGCATATTTGGTCATCTTGAGGCTAGTTACAAAACTAGTTTTAAAATTTCCAGAACTAATAGCAACACTCTCAACCATATTTAGTCTTTAAGAACATCCAAGCAAAAATGATGCTGGAGGGAAAAAAATAATAAATCTTACATCTAGTTGATAGTGTCCATACATCCAAGCAAAAGTGATGCTGGAGGAAAAAAAATAATAAATCTTACATCTGGTTGATAATCTCCATACTCAGCCTGTAGAGCCAATGATGCCAGCAATAAACAAGTCTCATCATCACAGTGCATCCTCTCTTCCAAGATATCTTTTCGCAGCTGAAGATAGTACTGATGACATGTGAGGGTATGTCTAGCAAAATAAATACAGACAAAACACCCAGGCTTTAGATACTGAATATTGTGAGTGATTTTTATTATTGGCACATAACTTTAGTTTCAAAGATGTTCACAATTAAATTTCAAAGCAAAAAAAAAAATGTAGTAAGCTATGTTGAGGGTACTGTTTCTTTTATAGTAAAGAGAATTATTATCATTGATCAGAATCAAATAAAATTAGCAAATAAAGTAGTCAAAAAATGACACACCAGAAAGAGAAAAACAGAATCGATTGTTTACTCACTGTATTAAACTAACATCATCCATGAAAAATTTAATTCGGAAGAACAAAGTAAACTGAACAGTAGCTTTGCCCTTTTTCTTTGGTTCTTCTTTCCATCCTTCTGGGGCCACTTTGGTTAATTTCAAATCATGATCAATAAAGAAATATTCATTATCTAGAGCAAAATGAGGAAACATTTGAATAAAATTAAAATAAGTTTTCTTTTGATTTTTCAATTTTGGGGCTAGACTTACACAAAATAGTTTCATAAAGAATAAGACAAGTTTGTTAAAAAGTATGGAAGGAAGCTCTGAGGCACACACATGGATGGGAAGCAATATAGTTTAGTCAAAATTTTAAGAGTGAGGGCTCGGAAGACAATTGATTCAACTGCAGACTGCATCCCTTACTATTTGTGTACATTGGACAAATTAGTTAACCTTTAGGAAATTAGGTATATTATAAATGGAAATTCTAATTAATTGGATATTTTCATGTGAATAATATCTGAAAGGTCTAAAATTTTTAGTAAAGTGATAGAATAACAGTAGGTACTAAGTGAATATTTACTGAATGACTAAAATGAATTATTTTTTAAAGAACAAGAAATCAATAAACTAAGTTAGATGAAATATTTCTTTTATGACAGAATACATAACAATCCTGTGGGTTTTCAAGATGACTTGCTATTTATTGTACTTTACTGTCAAGCTTTCTAAAGTAAATTTTGAGGTGAACAGGAATTTGTAATACTGAAGGGTAATTTATCAATATGCTGATTTATTAAAGATTAAAGTCCAACAGACTTCAGGACTGTTATGTCTTTTCTAACTGATGTTAAGTAAGAGTGGCTTCTATTAAAGCTGGCTGAAACCATTGAGACTGTGAATGCTAGAGTTCAATAAATATGTTGCTTAAAAAATAAGTGAAATGACTTATTTTTAGTCATCAATTAAACATATAAAAAGACACTCTATGGGTCTAGGATAGTAAACAAAAAGAGTTGATGTGGATATGTGGAATAGGTTCTGCTAAATATTTAAATACATGACAGGACACAAATTTCTAGAGATATGCAGAAAATCAATATATATTATGGTCCCCAGTTGATGTTATAATAAAAAAGCTATTAAAATGATGCACCTAGTTGGGACAAGTAAAGGAACCCTTAACTATCACTTCTCTGTGTGAAAATATTCATTTAGTTAATATTTTCTCAAAACAAGATCAGGTGTAACAGACAGAGAAAGCACACTGTGGCCAGGTTTCCATACTATACCATTCAAAATAACAGAAATAAGGATGTAAAATGATGGTACATCAATAAAAATTTTTAAAATGTCTTTATACCTTTGAGGGTAGCTAAAGCAAAGAGATGGTGCTCCACTAAGCCAATATGAGCTACAACCATATCAAACACGTCTTTGCATATAGTTTTGGTATCACAGGTCAGTTCCAGTCTCTGTCCATTCAGAAGCATTATGCTTACTTTTCTTCGGTTATCCTCATTTTTTCCTTTCTTGGTCTACAATTCAACATAAGGTGCAACATTTATTAAAGAAGATATCTGAAGAATTTTAACTGTTCCTTAAAAAGAAATCATTACTGAAATTATTGTATAAGAGTGACACCAAGTGGTCTTATTACTTACAAGGATAGACCGTGGCAAATCCAAAGATATAAATGGTTCAATCGTCATTTTCACAAACTCTGGACCAAAGAAATTCTGCAAATCACAGAAATAGAATTAATATATTTATCACTTATTTTTGATTTTCACTTATTCTTGGTCTTTCCTTGTAAAGAAGTAATGTAATAATCATGATGGTAATGGTAGACAGAAAGTCACTACACTAGAGACAGATGATCTGAAACAAATGTTGAAACTTTCTATAAGAAATACAGTAGAATCTATTAACACCAAGAATGGAATACGCCTCACACTATGTTAACAGAGTTTCTTCCATTTTATCATTCCATCAATAGGGTAAAGATTTTCAGAGGAGGCTCCCACCAATGCCTCTGCTGGCAGCCTTGGCTCCACCAGGGGCCCAGGGCCCAGGGTAAGCACCCCACGGGGTCCTAGGAGAGGGAGAGCAGCCCTTAGCCCCTTTGTTTCTGGGGGTGGGGCGGCACCTCTGCCGGGGGGAGGGCTACGGACAGACGGGGTGTGGGTGGTTCCCCCTCTTGTCACTCCAACTTCTAACAGATTATCACTAGAAAAGAGAAAACCAACAGTCATTCTGACTGACACACAGGAACGAAGAAGAACAAAGGCCCTGGTCATGATCGTCACCTGGGTGAGACACAAACTAAGCAAGATCAGACCCACAAGACATGACTGTGAAATCAGTCACATAAGTGGCATAGTAAAGAGTTTTGCCTGCAATGTTCAAGGGGTTAATGAAACAAGCCCCTGACCCAGAGATCATACCAAGATGAGCTAAGGGTCCTCCTCTCTCGTCTGGGAAAAAAAGCCACAGAGAAGGGGCTGCAGCCCTGCAACAAAACTGTAAACCACAAGAGTGGAGAGGAGATGGACAAACCTCCTGCTGGAGTCTGTCTCACAGCAGAACCCCTCTAACCATCAACGGCCAAGAGATGGGATACCAACACCAGAAGCTAGAGCTAAAAGGCTAAAAGGCTTAAAAGCAGCACCACAGGACAGATACCACAACGGAGGCAGGCAGCATGAATGAGGAGGCACGAATCCCAGTAACCACAGGGTCTGAAGAAAAGGACCCTGTCAACTTCACACCAGAAAATGCAACAAAAAAGGAACCTGGAGAGTAATGCTATACACCTGCCCTACAAGAGGTTCCAAATAAGGTTGGTCAGGCTATCTGCCTCAAAGTTATTCTTAGAAATTAAACAGCACAGACCAAAAGGTCACAGGAACTCAGGTCCTCACCCAGGAAAAGAACATTTACCAGATATTGGAAGAGACCAACAGGCCAAATGGCGAACAACAGAACATCAACTGCACCAACCAACAAATAGCAGAGAGGAGTTGGAGTGACTGGAGGGTCATATATCAGGGGATCAATTAATGCACAAACATAACAAATAAAAAAATTAGTGTAAAGATTTACTTTCTTTGGCAAATTTTTAATTTTTTAGCTTTCAGATACACTCAGTCTCTCATCAAGTGCATGAGAATTTGGTTTACTTTAATTACTTTATTGAGAATCTAAATTACTGCAGCCATTATGAAAAGCAGAATGACTTCAAGAAATTAAAGAAAAAAATACCATATGACATAGTTGTTTCACTCTTGGGAATTTACTCCCCAAAGAGAAAAACTCTCAATCGAAAAGATATATGTACCCGCATGTTTACTGCAGCACTATATACAATAGCCAAGAACTGGAAACAAACCTAAATGCCCACTGATTGATATAAGGGTAAAGAAGAGATGGTGTTTATATAATGGAATATTATTTATTGCAATCCTGTCATTTGCAATAACTTACAGTGGAGCCAGACCCCCCCTGCAAAAACAAACAAACAAACAAACAAACAAAAAATCCAAGCACTATGATTTCAAAACACATGAAAAAATTTGGACTTTATCAGAATGAAAGAGAGAAGGGTAATGAGTTACCTGGGAAAAGAGACAATGGTATGGAGAAGGATAAATTTGTACTTTGTTAGCAGAACTCCATGTAATATATATACAGTTGGGACTCAATGATGAACTGAAACATATGCTATCTAGCACAATATTTTTCAATAAAGAAAAAAGAATTTGGCTTAATATTAACAGTATGTGAAGTGAATGAGCAAAATATCATTGCTTTAGAGAGTGACATTCAATTTGACCGAAAGTTAGTTATAGGACACTACTTATTTTGTGATTGCACAACACAAGCTATACATATCCATAGGTAATTAGATTCTTGTAACAACTAGGTATAGTATAGGTATCACAGTCTCTGGTCCTCTCTAGTCTTTACCTTTATATCCACAGGGTTGGAAAAAAGGGGGAGAACTGCTTTAGGTATAAATAAATAAATAAATAAATAAATAAATAAATAAATAAAGAAAGAAAGAAAGAAAGAAAGAAAGAAAGAAAGAAAGTCCAATTGAGAAAAGAATTCAGAACTTGAATAAAAGACTAAGTTCAAGTGAGCAAACAGAAAAAAAGAAAGCACAGCTAACCTTGTTACACACACAGAGAGAGAGAGAGAGAGAGAGAGAGAGAGAGAGAGAGAGAGAGAGAGAATGTGTGTGTGTGTGTGTGTGTTTGACCCAGTGGAAGTTACTGGAATTTTATTTTTATTGGTTTCTTCTTTGCATATGGCTGTGCAGATCATTTTGTTTATTTGGTGAGGGAAATATATGCAACTAACCAAGTGTGGAATATGTGATAGATACCATTAAGTAAAAGTTTAACATTAAGGGTTTAATATTCAATGTACCAACAACACATGTTAAACAAAAAAAGAAACAGCAGAACAAATGAAGGTAGTCTGCAATGAGGAACAGAATGGAATAAAAGACATTAAGGCAACAGGGGACAACCTAGGTTGATATCTATATCAAAAGTAATACAAAGAAACATTAACTAAACTTTTGTGCTTTGGGAAAGAGTATTAACTCAGCTATGAAACTGTTCCTCCAAATATCAATGCTCTTTGTTGAGCCTCAAAAACATATTCTTCCTGATTTTTTCATAAAAGATACAATGTGGTGCTTTAATGACCAGCAATTCAAGTTACTGGTCATTGAAACGGCATATTTCTAAAGAAATATTTGTTTTAAAATAGTCAGAACCTGATTGCCTGAAAAGGAAGTAGGATTTTAGTGAGGTGACACATAAAAATGGCAAACGGTAAATGAATAGATTATCATTTATGAATCTCTAATGAGTCAAAGTTTTGGATGAGTTCTCTGAAACTATGATTTATTAAAAAGGTGTGTATGTATGTGTGCCCTTTGTGTTTTAAGTGTGACTGTACTTATTAGGAGTGCAAACTATTTTGGATAACATCCTACCTATTGCTTAATTTAAGTTAGTGGTTATAAGGATGAATTTATAAAATCTTGAGTTTCTTCCCGTCAGTTATTTTACTGGGATCTAATAATTACAAAACTGGACAGTGTTTTATAAATTATGATCCAATTCCACATTAAAATTAGCATAATGTTTATAGTGTACATAAAACATAAGTCAGTATTATTAGCAATAAAATCCAAGATTTCTAATTTGCAGTTACAATGTAATGTTCACTACCCAATATGGTACTCTCTTTCCTTAGAAAACTATAAGGGAAATTTGGATTGTATTAACTTCAGGGCACACAAGTATGTTTTTAAGAGAATTATTTGAAACTAACAACAATCAAAAAAACTCAAAACAGAAAAAACTAAACCAAGTAAACAAATAAGAAATGTCCCCCTACATAAGAGGCAAATTTGTTCATTTCTGTCTTTAGATATTATGTGAGCATATGAGTCATAGAGGTAATGAGGTCAGTAATCTTATGACTATAGAATGAATTACTGTCAAAATTCTTACTAAGAATGTCAGAGTGGAAAGATGGAATGCATTTGATAAGCTTTCTTCAGCATCGGAGCTAATCCTGAAGTCGCTAACTATGATTTTCTTGTTTATGGAATAAATTTTCTAATACTGAAAAGTTGTACACAATACCAAATAAAGCTAGTTGATTTTAAAGGTTGTGAATATACTTATAATTTTACAGTTAAGGTACTCTAAATCCATCTAAAGCTATTTTAAAAATAAAATCAATGAAACAGCTAAATATTTATTTGAATATCAACGAACAAGATACTTAACACCAATGGAAACTAATTTGGCAAATTTTGGATAGCCCAAGCTAGGTTGGGATGAAGGATTGAGGCCCCCTCGAAAGGCCTGGCCCTCTGGGGAGCCCCCCATTAGAGGATAGGGTAAATCCTGCACCACTGGGCTCTCAAGATCTTAGGGTCTAGGGGCCTCTTGGGGCTGGAGATCCTGGCCTCCACCCTTTCAGTGTCCAGGGATGGGGCAGGGCATACAAGGGGCATGAGCTGGGAGAGAGGATTAGTAGGTTCCGCCTTCAATGGGCTGGACCCAGTAAGCCTTGTCTGGTGGAAGCTGTGGTCCTTTTGAACTGTGCAGACCCTTGGAGAGGAGCTCCAGTGCACCCCCGCCACAGTCTAGGTCACTGGCGAGGGCAGTGACAAGGGTGAGTCCTATACCACTAGGACTTCATGGTCTCAGGGAATCTGGGTCCAGGGATCTCAGGCTGGGGAAGTTGGCTTCTGCCTCCATGTGGGCAGGGGATGGGGGCTGAGCACTTCTGCCAGGTTGCAGTCTGGGGGGTTAGGGGGAGCTCAACTCCTGTTTACTCCAACCTCAATAGACCTGCACTAGGAATGAAAAATCCAATCTTTGCAGCTGCAGCTATAATGAGGAGGAAAGGCAGTAATAATGGCCCTGAATATACTCACCACTTCGGTTGGACAAGCAGCATGTTCTCATGAAACCAGAGAGAGGAAGGTGAAACCAACGATGGAGGTGACCTGTCACAGATTTCTACCTGCATTGTCTCTGGCACTGGGGCATCAAATCCTGGGCCCACAGTAACATGCAGTGTGCAAGAGGATCTCTCCTTTACCAATCAATGAAGGAAGAAAGTCACCACAAATGGCTATGGCCCCATGGCAGAACTGCTTACAGGAGAGAGGAGAGGAGCTAGCCCAACCATCTCGGGTAGTCTTCCCCAGCAGTGAACACCTAACCATCATTGGCTGGGAGTTGCATTCCCAAACCCAAATATCAGAATTATATGGCACAGAACAAGCAACAGGTGACAGACACCAGAAAGGATCCTGGAGAAGCATACCACATCAGCCCTACAAGTTTCTAATGTGCTTGGCCTGACTATCTTCCTCAACTACTTCTGGAGATCTGAGCAACCTCACCTGTTGCTGTCCAGGAGTGCAAGTCTGCACCCAGGAAGAAAAAGGACATAGTTCGAAAAAAAAGAAAAAGACCAGCAGGCCAAACATTGACCAACAGCTTGAAGTGAGAGGAGCTGGAGTGACCAGAGGGGGAAGGGGAGAAAGGGGGTGGGGTGGGGAATAAGGGGTATACTCTAACCATGCAAACATAACCAATATTGTATGATAGTTACAAAATAAAAACACAATATTGTATGATAATATCCAAAAATTTTTGGATAGCTATAGCAATTTTAAAATATGCTTTGTATAACCATTTCCTATCAGACCAAATTTGCATGTAGTAAGCTGAGAGTCAGCTTACCCTTAGTTTTCTTTGGGTCATGGCTGTTTCAAGAGCCATTTCTCTTAAGGGATCCCTGGTGATGTCAAGCATGGAAGACTTGATTGTATCTCCTGGATACAGGCTCAACCGGGATTGTCGAAGAGCCATTCTGGCTTGCAGCTGCATCATTTCTTCTTCTTGACGTTTCAACATGATTTCTTGATTAATTAAGTTGCCCTCAAGAGGTGTTTCATACTGTCTGCTATATATGGAAAAGTAAAGGGTGCAAAGAAAGCAATTATTTTAAATGTAATTCAGGAAAAGTTTAAATATTAAGAATTTAAACAAATTTTACTTTTTCATCTCAGAATAGTCCTTGCAGTTAACATTGCAGCCTTACTTGTAGAGTACTAATAAAGTATGTTTCCCTATTTCTAGTCGTACATTTACATCCTCTATGTCTTCTCTGAGCATTCCAGCTTACCCTGAAAACTGCTACCCCTGAAGTGTTCTTAGATACAGGCTGCTTCATTCTTACAGTCCTGTACTACTGGGACCAGAGGTAGGAATTGAGACCTCCAGCTCTGTACATAAGCTTTCAGATCACTGTTGACCCCTCTTTCAAGTAGGTCTTATCTGCCCATAAGTACTGCTATGAAAGTGTACAGTCCATTCCTCCACTTAAGCTCTAGACATTTATTGTCCTATGGATAAACTCACCCTTATTCATCAAAGATTTAAGTGCTTGACTCAGTCTTTCTCTCCACAACTACTGTCATCATTCATGGTGGAGAGAGTCACAGTCAAGTCTCCTACATTTTTTCTACCTCAGTCAGCAATCTACACCACAGCCATGATGGCTATTAAAAAAACACACCACCTCTAACCCTATTTCTATCTTCCAATACTCTCTGTAATCTCATTTCCTTCTAACTGGCTTCCCTTTACACTCTGAGGAATTTTAATCCACAGACCCTACCTACTATGTTGTCTCTGGTTATTACCATGCCTTACCAACATATTACCTATAACTTTAGGTCCTTTATTAAAACCACTCATTTGTGGTGAAATAAAGCCAAACCAATTACAAAGCCTAGAAATCTAACTGTAGAACTGAGGTTACCAGAGCAGGAGAGAAAGGGGGTTGGGGGCACAACCAAATATAGTGGAAGACTATGAGTGTTTTGGTGGTTAAATCTGGTGTGTTAACAACTGAAATGCTAAATCACATACTTCTAAAATACAAACAGTGGAGCAAAACAATGTTACATAAACAAAAATAATCAGTCACTCTTCTGCATATACCTAATCTCTCATGAAACTGTACAACTATGTTAATGAATCTCACTAGGCTCAGAGCACTATCTGGAGACTCATTTCTTAGAGAACTGTTTTAGATCTTTAAATCTCTCTTTCCTTTTCAATGTTCTAATATCTGTCAACTAATGATATTTCTTCAGTTTTCTTGATGAAATAACATGCAATCAGGAAATAACTTTTTCATTCTTCTACCATGAAACTTTCTAAACCTATATCTATATATGCTTTCACCTTGCTTGTTACAGTGGATGCTTACTTAATCTCTACTATGCTATCCTACCCCTACCCAAAAACTTTGTTCCTGAGATTATCCTCCAAAACCATCAATAATCTCAAAGATCAGGTTATTCTTGTTAGCATATACAAGCACACTATACTATCTCCTATTTAGAATATAAAATCCTCCTTTGGTTTCACAATCTCTATTTGACTCCATTTTTCTGCTGTCTTTTAGAGTAAATCTTTTCAGATTGTCACTTAGATTTTACATCTACTTCATTTCTCATTCTTTCCTGGACTCAGACAACAGTATTAGTCCCGACTATTCTTCCAGAACTGGTCACAAAAATGACTGATCTTTGTCATTAAAGTCCAGGGGTAGTTCTCAATTTATTTGATCTCTAAGCATTATATTATATGGTTGCTCAAAACTTCTGCTTCTTGAAACATTTGATTTCTGGGAAATCATACTCTTTTTACTACTATTTCACTAGCTTCTAATTTTCTTTTGCTGGATCCTCTTTCTAATCTGTTAATATTGCATTTTGAAGTACTCAGACTCCAGAATTTTCAGTCTCTGTCTTCATTCCATATTATGATCTCATCTTGTCTTTAACTATTTTATATATTTCTATAGCACCAATCTCTCCCCTGAATTCTAATACCATTCACGTGCTTAGATGAATTTCTAGCTGAATGTTAATATATACCTTTAGCCTAATAAACTTAAAAGCAAATTTTTTTTGACTGAAAACAACAAAAATTTATCCTCTCCATTTCTGGAGGTCCAAAGTTGGAAAGGAGGTATTAGCAGATATGGTTACCAAATTGTTCAGTTTCCCTCAACATAAAGCCTTCTCTCTGTCATCCACCAGCACAACTTGATGTCATTCTTGAGTATACTTTTTTTGTAAATCCTATGTCCAATTGAGCAAGAAATTCTGAAGGCACGACCTTGAAGATATCTACATATAACTCTACTCCATCATTAACAACTTAGTCTGTGCTCTGCCCAACTCAAGTGAATCATTGTACTGGCTTCCTAACTGGTTTTAACTTCTATTGTGTGCTTTCCACAGAACTGACCAGAGCAATCTTACATTAAGATGTAAATTAGATCATGGCTCTCCATGTTGTCAATCATTCAACAGTTTTACATCACTTAAGAGTAATATCCAAAGTACTCAGTTTCCACAGCCTAACATTATTTGGGCCCCAGTTCTATTTATTCTGCCCATCATTCATTCAGTTGTAGTCATACTGCTTGCTATTTCTCTAACATGCAATGTATCTCTGATGCCTCACGACCTCTGTTCTTACTTGTCCTTTGTTTGGGATACATTTTCTCCTCATAACTGCATGGCTTACTAAAAATAAATAAATTTAAATGCCACCACATGGGAAAGGCCTCTGACTACCCTACCTATATAAAATATAATGCAGACATTATTGCTTCCTTTATCCTTGTAGTCTACTTTGTTTTTCTTCAAAGCACATCACTATCTTATCTTGCTTATCTACTTTGATTTATAATGGTTTACTGGCTATCTCTCACTTCTAGAAAGTTCCTTAAAGAACTGTTTTTGTCTTGTTCATAACTCTTCCTCTACCTAAAAGCATCGAGTACATTACAGGTGCTCAATAATTATTTGTTGAGCAAATGGTTGAATATAATTTTAATGACTACCTTCTTACTTAATGATAACCAATTATAGGAAGAATTTGAACCTACAAATTTTATTTCCATCAAATATATTAGCCTTCTTGTTCAAATTATTTTGTACTGGAACTATAATAACTGGTTATCATTTTATCTTTCCCAACACATATCTGGTACAAGTTCCTATAAAATAAAAGTTAGAAATAACCAAAACAAATGAATAAAAATTCCATACAATCTGCACCATTAAGTAATAAATAGGTTGTTCTGAGTTAGAGAAAAGGTTACCTCATTAAGCAAATAGGCATAAGACCGATGGGAATTGTACTATGCATAATTGTACTTCAAAAGTTAACACAGAAGAGCGCTTAAGAGATGCTCTTTGGCACAAAAGATCAGGATGGTTAACAAGTGTTAGTGAAGTGGGAAAGCCCCGGGGGTACACAATAATGGAACAACGTAATATAAACATACATATATATGCAAATTAAAAAAAAAAAGACAGAAACCAAATGGTTTCATTATTATATGGGACATAGGAAAAATAAACAAAAAGCCAGGAGAAAAAGTCAAAACAAGTTAACAACCAAATTGAAATACATAACCCAAGGGGGGGAGGGTGGGAGAGGGTGGGAACATTCAGGGAGGTGGCTGGGGGGGGGGTGAACCCCAGTGATTACAAGAATATGAAATTTATATATAAATAAATTATTTGATTAAAAAAAACATGTTCTTTGGAAAACAGCTTTGAATACTCTTTGTGGTAACTGAAAGACACTTTTGATAGCTCAGAATCCAAAAATTACTCATTCTCTTGCATCTGACTCATAATTTCCTGTTAATCTCCACCCCCCCATCCCCCCAAGATACAAATCAATAGCACTGTCTGGATGTTTTTCCATTTCATTCTAGCTAAAGGGAATGGAAATTATTATAAAGAAGCATGCAACATATCTAAATAAAGCACTATTTACAGGGTTCACAAATATGTGACCTAAAGTACATAGCAAGATCTTCTTGTGTACCAGCATGTTAAGGATATTGTCAGAAATCTCTGTACACATTCAGAAAATTCTGCACCCAAACAGAAATTTAAACAGTATTTTAGCTAAAGTGTTTTTTTTTTTTTCCTGAGGTCAGAAAAGAGTGAACTAGCCTTAAAGAAATGGAGTATGGCATTTTACAGTCAGCATCACATACACAGATCTAACAGTCTAGTCATCCTTGAAAAAAATTTTTTTCTTATAGCTCTAAGATGCCATACATTAACATCTTAGAGGTTTTTCCCCTTCTAGTGGGAATCAAAAGACAGTTTATTACTAAAATAGGATTTGATAAGCATTGATGTCAATGTTTTCTGTAATAAAACATGGAAATAATCAAAACTAGGATTCACTTGTAATCTTGAATCTTGGGGTAACTTGTTAAGAAAATTTAAAGAAATCTCAGAAAATGATCTAATTTTGTTTAGAGAAATGTTTTCCAATAACTTGTAATAAACTGACTATAATCATTAATACATAACCCTAATGATTCTTACAGTCATCATCTCTATTCTTGTTTTTGATTAAGCTGAAGAGGGGCATCATCTTATTCATTCATAAGTTTTCTCCAAACTGCAATGTATTCTATTACTTCAAGTCTAAACCCTGGGTAAATTATCTGCTTTAATCATATGACTACGGTTACCTGATCTATTAATAGTTTACTGGTATGAAGCAGTGTCTGCCAGAATTAGTTACAGAGAAGTTTTTGTTAATTTTCAAATATATGGTAGTACTTAAATGAACTGAATTACTGAATTTTAAAGGGTGCCCCTGAAATTTTGGAGTAAATTCTAAAGCAACCTTTGGTTTTCTAGTATCACATTTTAATTAATGCTTAATATAAATAATTTGTTTTTATTCATGAAAGGGACCCATGCAAAACATGAAAAGAATACACATTTTTCAGTTTACATTTTTCAGTTTAAAAAAAGCAAATCAGCGTAAAGTGGAATATTTCTATCCTAAATCCAGCACAAGGATAATACTTAAGACCTAATAAGAAAGCTTAGTACTTTAGTTTGAACAAAAACTATATGAAGTCAAAATTGGGATTTAAAAAATTGAAGATAACCTCTTTTAAGCCAGAAAAGATATAGTAAATAATTAACTTTTTACATGATAGGTTACTTAGTAGAGACCTGCTCATTATTCATTGAACAAATACTCATTGAAAGCTGGTTTGTTGGTTCTGTTCAACCTTTTGAAAGAGCTATTATTCTCTTAGAAATTAATGCCAGGACTTCAGAAATTCCTGTTGATAATTATTAAATATGTATTGGTAATTTTAGAAATCAAGCACAAAATTTAATCAAAGTCAAGTAATAAGACGCCAATAACTCAAACACTGCAACATGATTTAAAGAATTAAATGAATTTGTAAGAACATAAAAGGAAAGGAAAAGAAAAAAGGCAATAGAGGAAAGAGAATAAATTTAAAAATTCTTCTTGATTCTAACAAGGGAAAATAAAAAAAGCACCTATCACTACGCATATACTACTGCTATTCTTCCATTTACATACCTTGGTCTCTGTGATTGACCTTGACCTGGGATTTCATCTACCCCTGGGAGACCACTGCAGGATTCAAACCTCTTTGAAGTTTCACTTTTTCTTACTAATTGTACATGAGAAAGGAATAATAACACAGGTGAGAAAAATATGAAGGGATCTTTTTTAAAACTTAATCATTTCTCAGACACATAAAATAATTTTCACAAATGATATTCCTATTACCAAACTGAAAACATAAAGTCTCTAAACTTTATAAAGATAAATCATGTTATTTTTAAAGACAGCTATTTATTAGTATGAAAATGACTAAAGTGTTGGACAGAACTGTTATTAAGTTCCTATGATACCTTTAATGAGTAACTAGCAGCTTTTAATAATTTTTAAATTTTATATAGAACTATTCTTTTGATACTTTGTCTCAACACTACTGAAAACAAAAAACAACTGTGGTTTCTTAAAAAATTTGCTTGTTTCAGATACCTTACCTTGTCTGAAATCTGATTCAGAGGAAATAATAGATGGGCTTTCACTGGAGGTACTAAAGATATCACTGTGGTAAGTTTTAAATCTTCGAACTGGCTCTGAAACGATTGCAACAAAAGCATTAGAAAGCATATCATTAGCTGTTCACACAAATCAAATATGATGACTCTATGAAACTAGACCATTTTACATATTGCTTTAAATTTACTAATTATTGGGTGATATTCAAATAACGTGATTCCAATTTTGAGGCAGTTTGTCCCATTAGTTACCAGCCTGAACTCTGATGTTACATTGCCTAAATTTGAATCTCAGCTCCGCTAACTTACTAGAGGTGTGCCTTCTATGACTCATTTTCTTCAGCTGAAAATGATATTATAGTGCAGAGCTTGATAGCTGTTGTGAACATTAAGTGCATTAAAATATGCCAAGTGAAGGGGACATCATTATTTATAAATATCACCATTATTAAACAGTTTTTTATTTACTACATATAAATTGTGCTATCGTGGAGAGAATAGCCAAAGGTATAGCCCCAAAGTAAAAGAATTTAAAATGTAGAAGTACACAGGCAATTAAAGAAATACTATTTTGCTCTACCAGAATGAAATGGACAAGAACTGAAAGTAGGGGTACTGTGTAGAAGAGTGCAGAGGGCCTATCAGGGGACAAGATCCTGCTAAAATCTAAGTTGCACCTTGTGAATATCTTTGACTCACCCTCCTTTTAATACCTACAATTGCTCTCTTAGATCATTATTCATCTCAAGCCTTAACTACTGGGGTCACTTGTGTAGTCTCCTGCCACAATTTACACTGGAGAAAGAAATTTCTAGAAGTGAAATCTAAGCATACTGCTATATTTCTTAAACTTCTTCAACTACAGTCTTTAAAAAAAATTTAGAAACTCCTTATTTTGGCATTCAGACTTCATAAACTAGTTCTCAACTATATTATAAATATAAGCAGTGATTCACCATAGTGTTCGTTTGTTAGAGTCAGGTGACGTGTAGCCCTCTCTCCACTCCTAACACATACATAGGCCCAAAAATTTATGTATAACTTTAAAAACTCAATACAGAAAAAGCCCTTGTTTCATGAGCGCATTGTCACCTGCTCTCCTAGACACATCTTGCCATCGTGTTCCTGAATTTGAAGATAAACAAAGCATATACTTTCGGAAACTTACTCTCAATGTGAGAAATACTGACCCACTACCTTTATTTATCTGAATACTTGTGTATTTTCCTTTAAAAGAGAAACTTCACCTTCTCTATAAGAGCTTTCATGACAACTTAATGACTGAGGGAGATAGTACTTATTTCATATGTTTTGCTGCAACTACTTTGCATAATAATTGTCTATCTACTTGTTTCCTTATCTCAATTATAATCTCTGAAAAAGGGTAGTGTCTTTTAAAAATAAACTTCTAGTATCTAGCAATTGTTTAGTATATAGCAAATAAAACATAAGTACTTTCTGAGTGAATCTGAATTGATAGATAAATATGTTATTTCAGAATATTATTTTAAAAAGAGCTATTTCTATTGCACAGACAAATCTGGATTCAGAAGGTTCAGAAGGGTTAGATGGTAAAAAGTTGAGAAAATGAGGTAACATTTTTTTTTAAAAAGACTTGAGGGTCTGAGAAAGAAAAAACATTTTTTAATGAAATAGAATGAGTTTTTAGAGTCTTTTTGGCAGACTGGAATGTCTGAGCATGATTCCAGGCATTATATAAAGTCTACAAATTAAGAGAGATTGAAGTTGCAAATGATAGGGTAGAAAATGATGAGAAATGTGTTGAATATATCAGTAGTTGATAGAAAAATACAATATGCATAGATGAGTTTGTTAGGTAATGAGGGAAGAAATGATGAACAACAGAAAGAGTTAAAATACAGAGCAAATCCCAATCTACACCTTAGAGAGCTGCCTTATTCCTTGTAACAAAGTGAATCACTTCCTAGGAGCCAACTTGGCTGGGAGGTTGGAAAGAGGAAAGAAATTCTGCAGTGAAGAACATGATAGGAGTCAGCACAACGACAAGAAAGCATTTGCGTCATCATGAGAGTTAAGATTATGCCAGATAGAATACATAAATTTTATTGGAACCCGTCAGAATGGTTTGGTGACTTTTCTATCACTAAAGAAAACATGGGAAATACCCAGAACTGAGAAATGACATGTAATGTATAGCAGCAGATAATCAGGATTATAAGGGAATCTTTTCCACTAGTTTACAGACTTGAGGGGGACTGCACACAAGATGAATTATTTCTTATCCTATCAGGTAGTCAATAGAGAATGTTAAAATAAAAAAGATGAATGTTGAACAGAGCAATTAAATGACACCACAAGAATGCAGAACCAGGGTGGAAATAATGGGCTAGAAAAATTGGATGGTTGTGCTGGGAAAAGCTTTAAATAAATGAGACATACAGAACAGGTGACGAGGCATACATTTGATGAAACTATTTACTTGTAAACATGGGGATACTATGAGGACTCTTCTTTCATTGAGCTTTGTATATAAGAACATGAGTATCAAATAATACTATCATTGATGGAAAGACTCTTGGAATTGAAAATTCAAGGGTTTATCAATCCTTGAAAAACTGCCCTTTACAAGGCAGTTTTTTTTTACAAAAAAAACTTTGGTTTTTTTTTTTTTTTTTGTTGTTGTTGTTATTGAACTCCCATGTTAAAGTTGTTTGCAGGATTTTTCCAAGGAAGCTTGACCAAATTACAAACCTGGCTCTGTAATGTAAAGGACAGCAAAAGGAACAAGGTTAAGGAGAGGACCTAAATGTACAGAGATAATATGGTTTTACCTTGCAAAGAAAAGCAGAAAGTCACAATAAATTTATCTAGTAAACAGAGAACAAAACACCAACCACATGGAATTTACATTACGTTGTAACAATTCCACATCTCTGGACAAATGAATTTGCTGCTTCACAACTAAATCTATGAAGTAGGCTGTTAGCAAATAAATTTAAATTCAAATTGCTATTCGTGGTGGTGCTTTATAATAGTTCTTAAATCATTACACATATCTGTAATCTCTCGCTAGTCTAAGTTTTCTTTCCTTTTTCTTAGTTTGACATCAGTAAACTTCTTTTGAGATCCTTCAGTTAAGAAATTAATGTAACTTTCACAAACTTCTCTTTTAAATATGACAATAAACCATCTTTCATTGGTGAACTATTGGTTTGTAAATATTCTCATTACCACAAATGGGAAGAGGAGATGGGAATGTCTTGTGATGCTTTACTACTTTACAGCAACAGGGCACTAGCATTTCATAAACACAAACAGGATTAGCTTGACAGGACTCTCAGAGGTAGAAAGGCTTTTTTTTTTTCTATACTGGGGTAAGGGTGAGTTATCTATATCAATTAAAGTGGTAAAAATATTTCTTGTGAATCACTTGTATTCTGGAATGTATCTTTTAAAATGTTGTCAGCCATGAGTCTTTCATGCAATGGCATGGCAGATATAAACAGATTATAGTTCCTAGGCAATATTTACTATTCAGTCATGCATGCAAGACATTATAATCAGATTAAAGCTTTGAGTCAAAATTTACTACTCAATCAAGCTTAAAAGAAAAGTTGGCTCTTACAAATACGAGCTTTCTACTTCTGGAGTAATAAATTTGACTATTCCAGGAATTATAACAATATTACATGTCCTTTACCAAAAGTATCTTGTATTGGTGTCTAAGGAAAGACATTTTTTAAGCTTATAGGTTATTTCTTGGCTTTCTGAAATGACCGAGATAAAGGCATCCAGTACTGCTGGAGAGTTTTCTTCCTCTTTTTTGATCTGCAGAAGGGTATTCTTTAATTTTCTTGAGGGCATCTAAACACTGTCAAAAACTTTTGTTTTTGAGACTCTAGACACTATAAATAATTTTTTGATCTGCATTTAAATGTGTAAATCAGCACTTCAGATTTGGTCCCAGATACTAGGAATGTGGAATTAACTGGATGATTTAGAAAAAAAGACATTATGACAACTTGTAAATAGTTCTAAAAACAAGACTCTTCAATAAGTCTTCATATATCCATCTCCTAGCATCTCTTAGATTTAATAATCTAGCAATTGCTATTTTAACTAGAAAGTCAGACTATTTTAAAAGTATACATTCTACTAAGTATTTACAGAACAATATAAAGTTTTCTGAATGCCAAAATCCTTGCATCATATGCAATGGACCTATTAAGAACATTCAGATATATATAAAATGCATACAGATAACTATTTGTCATACCAAAATTGTCAACAAAATGTTAAGCTCTCATGATTACAACAGTAGAACTGCATTTATTTGCCGTTTCTGGATAAAATTAGACTCGTCTAATTTTTTGGTTTGCAAATTTCCTTTCTCAACTAGTAAATATTTAAATCAAGTTTATATTGTATAAATTCGTATACTAGAGACCATTTAGGATTATGATTATACCGCATTTCACTAGACAAGTTCCTTCTCTGATGTGGAAAATGAACTTGTAGGAAAGAATCTTTGTGTTAGAAACAATGAAACAAAAGGATTATATAATTAGCCTGGAAACATTAAGTAAAAAGCACCAAACTGAATTTGCTTAACACCTCATATAAACACATGAAGTATATGGAAAATATTAACTCTAAAAAATATTCTGTAGAATAGTGATGAGAGAATGAGTAGGGACTAGAGAATAATGGCTTAATTAGCAGTTCTGGATAGATGTTAGAGAGATTGCACACTTATGCATATTCCGAAAATTGAAAGTATGTTCTAATATCTAATATTATTTTACCATGCTAGGAGCATACTATCTTTTGGTTAGAATACAAGATATAAAAACCTAACAAAGATTTATTATCCTTTAACTGCAACCTATTTCTTTAAACAAATTTATTCCAACTCATATCATAGTGACTCCACCTAGATGATAACAATTAAAAAGCACCTTCTCAATAGGCTAAAGTGTTTTGTTATAAATTCTCAACAACTAAGACCTACAATTTCCACCACCATTTAAGACTTAACACTTTATAAACATATAACACTGTGACATATGATTATGAGCACTATATTTTAAATGTGTAGATTATGACGACTTGCATAATATTCTGAGATTACATAAAGCTGTTTGTTTTAGATGAAACATTCAAATCTACAATCTTCACGTTAAAAGAATCTAAGCCAGTACAAACTGTAATCCAAAAACACCACTTACAAGTGACACAACATTCAAGCTCAGACAAGTAACAATCAAAGTGAGGCTCAGCCAATTACAACATTAGAAATTAAATAACCACTGTTAGTTTGGCATTTCTTCACCTTTAATGCATAACTCAAACTACAGATATGCCTTTTAAAGAGAAGTGAACTAAAAAGACTGGTTTTATAACTCAGAACTACAAAGGAAACTAAAAAAAAAACCCCACATTTTAAGAGTTATGGGCACTAACACAGTATTTCAATTTTCACATAAAGCACTGAAATAGAAGCTATAACAGCACTGAAATAAAGGCTGTTAACTATTGTTCATGCATGAAATGCTACTCTCTGCTTTTCAGGGAATCAATTTATGGAGTTCAGAGGTTGTACCTTTTATATGTTCACTAGAACCCACCATATTCTAATTATATCATGCTGCATGATACATGGATATATTATAAACTTTTGATAGACATAATCGATAGATTTTTAAAATATTTCATTCTTATTGAGGAATAACAACACACACACCACTGTACAAATTATATATTATTATCATGCTGCATGATACATGGGTATATTATAAACTTTTGATAGACATAATCAATGGATTTTTAAAATGCTTCATTCTTATTGAAGAATAACAACATACACATCACTGTACAAATTATAGCATGATGGTTTGATGGTCAATAAAACATTAAATCTAATAAATTATTACAAGTATGAATGTATATAAATGAGAAAGGATGTATGGAGAAATAGTGCAATGTCATAAAGAATACACAGCCTCCAATTCCTCCTCTGGGGTTCTTGTGTAAGGTGGTAGCCACAAATCTGGGCCATAACTTGCATATGAGCTGGCTGCTCCACTCCTCCAGCATCCTCCAGGATCCTCAGTTATTATGACTCCATCACCCCTTCTGGAGTTTTCGAACAGTACAGAGTTAGAGGATACTGACTGCATGTACTGCTTGGTGGTAAGGTATGCTGACAACCATGTGCTCTTCTGGTAGACAAAGCAGAGGAGAGGAAAATAGCTTTTTTTCTTACTGTATGTATAATTTCTCACAGAATAATTTTGTATCTATATCTGAAGTACTAACAATGTACTAAAATTTTTGAGATAGTCACATTGCAATGCTCAGTTTAGATTAACAAACACATACTGATTGTCTACTATATGTCAGGTGTAGCAGCACCTATGAAAGCTAAGGATACAGCTATGAATTAGACCTGGCAAAATTTTTGTGTAGAGCAGAAATAAGCTCCTCAAAACAAGTAGTTCCAATGAAAAACATAGGCCACTATCCTAAACTGGTAAGGTGTAAGACAGCTTCCTTAATCACTAATGTCTGAAATCATTGATACTGTTAATGCAGAAAGCTACCAGAACAAATGTAGTGTTAAGAAATATAAAATGGCCTGTAAGTCGGTAGAGAGAGGAAGAGAGAAAAAAAAAGTATACTGGTATTGGGAGTGAGAAAATGCTAACGGATAAGACTGAAGAGATATAACTATGAAGAACTTTTAATACCATGACTTTAATTAGAATTTTATCCTGTTTAGATATGGAAAGTTATTTTATGGCTAAAGACAGAGGAGGAAATGCAGGAGAATAGAGAAAAAGCTGTAGCTCTGATCAGTTTTGAAAGCTACCTCCACAGGTCATGAGCAATGAAGGAATTGAGATATGGGTGAAATGAAGACATATTTTGGAGGTCAAAATTACTAGGTCTTAAAAATTATGACCACTAGTAACTAGATCAATTACTTTTTACTTATTAAATTAACATGGATTTACATCATTATTTGTGTTTTATAGGTAGTAATATCCATTTAAAATCAAATCTTTCTTTAAATACATCAATCCACACTCCTCAAAAAGCATCTATATCAAGGTCAAACTGGGCCCATGTTAATTATGTATGAGTTAGGTTTAAATCAGTTTCGTAATTTCTAACAAATGTCTATGGACTCCAAAATTAGTACTTTTGTTACTATGAATAAAATCTGCATTGGCATTACCTTTAATTTTCCTTAGTGCTTTAAATGCAACTTTTCCATTTGGATAAATGAAGAGCAGACAAGTAAATGTCTATTCTCTGTTTCATGTAAACTAAACAATAACTTAATGCGTACTTGTCAAGACAATTTTGGCCTCAGTTGAATATGAATTTTTTTTTACTGGACTGATTTTTATATCATAATAGCTGAAGCTGCCCTGTCTAATATGGTAGTAGTAGCCACACATAGCTGTGTCAATTCAAATAAAATACTGAGCTCCTCAGTTGCACTAGTCATGTTGCAAGAGTTCAGTAGTAACATGCAGTGCACAATTAATGAGCTGAATTTTGCAGATCTAGAATATCACCCTCCATTTAAGAAGCTCTATTGGAAAATGCTAATTTAAACTATAAATCTCTTTTGAAATCTAGTATTGGTCACAAGCATTTTGTTTTGTTTTGTTTAAGATTAATTAATCTGTAGTAATGTGCTTTTCATAGATACAAAGTACATTTGAATATAACTAAAATTAGAAGATACTTGACCAATCATATAAAATTCCTGCATATTCATATTTATTTCTGTGGAGATGATGAGTTAAATAAAATCTGGATTATCAAAATTACTGTTTTATTATTTTAGTTCATGAAACAATCCAAATAGCAACTAAATCATGTAATTATTTTTTCTGTTTTTTGCTATTCAGAAGGAAAAAGTTGAAGAAATAAAAACTAAATAGTTCGTCTTTGCCAATTTTGGATTTTAGAAGAGATAAGTCATTAAAAAAATTTGTAAAATTTCATAAAATGTCACGAAGTAGTCTACATAAACGACAACATTCATGAATCCATTCCCTTGCTTTTCTGAATGTTAGTATAAAAACACATGAGCTTTCAAATTCAATTTTCTCATAAAAATGAAACATTATGGTGTCTCAATAATGAGAGCAGTCTCACATACTTGAGTGCTTACATCGTCTAATTGCACAACACTGAGGTTAAGCTGTCTTTATTCACAGGGCAGTCACATCATAGAGGAGGTAGGACAGGAGGTCACAGAATTTAAAGAAAGGAAACAATAACAATACTGACTTTTGTAGATTTAATTATAGCTGTTTTTCATACTTTTCCTTCTAATATTGTACAGCACACAGGAATTGTGACTGTTGGAATTAAAATGCTTTTCAAGGTCCCCACCCAGGGTGTGAAGTGCTGTTCATACTATACTCAAAATACTGGTTCCAAGTCAGTCTCTCATAATCAGGAATGTGCTGCCAGCCCACACCAGTGGATAAGGAGTGTATGATAATTACACAAGACAGATGGAGAAAGATATTCCAGTTTGAAAATAGATAATTTCTCAGGTCTCAGATTGACTGGAGAGAAACAGGAAAAAAATACTGGGGGCAAGGAAGAAAGGATGAGAGCAGAAAAATAAAGCAGTCCTACGCTGAGGTGGAAAGATAATTGAAATAAATCCAAGTCATATTTTTTCCCGCTCCTTCTGCTTTTGGTGGAGAATTATCTCACAGGATATCATACTAGTACAGTAATAATCTTATGTGTCTATAATTTCTAAGCTTTAACTAGTTTCTTTGGGGATCATTTTATTCCTTTCTCATTTTTATTCCTTTTCTCATCCAAAGATCAGAATACTCAATGTCAACCATTATCTTTGGAGATAAGTTTACTCTCTTATCTCTCTAGTTACAGGAGAACCATTTCACAGAACCTTGGAACCCCATCAGAACACCATTTACCACAGCAGAGCATGCAATACAATGGAGCTCCCTTAGCCCCTATCCAGTCAGGGTGGTTTAGTGACTTATTTTGTGCTTTCCTTTAATAATAGTATTTTATAGATTAAAAATTGCATACTTTATTAGAAAGGAACCTAAGGGGTTTGTTGGGCAGTTATCTGAAATTCCACTTCCCAACCAATAAAAAAGCTTTTCCCAAAAACTTACCTAATTTTTCTTTGAAATGAGAAGAGCAGAGTGGAGAAAGTTTATTTCATGCTAAAGAGACCTGGATTCTAAATACAGATCTAGATGAATTATCTCCTTTGGCAACATTGTCCACTTTTGGTCTCTAAAATTGAGATATCTAATTGAAATGGTATCCAGATTCCATCCATCTAAACCACATGATTTTAATGCTGGGTCTCGCTTGTGCTAGTTAATAGTTGAGGAGCTGCTGTGCAGAATATTTAGGTAAAGCTTCCTTTAAGAGGATGGGACCTCGACTAAGGAATAGGCTATGCATTTGAGGACAAAGAAGATTGTCTTTACTATCAGTTCAATGATCGTTCTTGCAGGCCCCAAGAACAAACTAAAATTTAGTAATTTCTTATCTTTTAATTGTTCCATCATCCCAATGAACACTGGAATGCCTTTTTTTTTTTTTTTTAGAAAATCTGCAAGTAACAGGTAGTGGGAAATCTTTAGGATGAAATGAAAATCTGTGAGGGAAATCTACAATCTCCCATAAGGAAGGAAACTCTTCACTAAGTTAAGTGATGTAGGGCATGTTAATAAAACGCTGCAAGTCCCAAATGTGTGCTCTAAGACTTCTTCATGTTTTAAAATTACTAATATCCAATAGCAATGATAAAGTTGAACGGAGCATTATTAATATTTCAAAATGCTTTAAAAAAAGAACATTTAGAAAAAAATGTGCACATGAGAACGTATATGTTAGTAATAGCCAATATTCTGCTTGATTTATGACACAAAAATCATCTGTGAGGCCTAATGTTCATGATTAAATGAGATAAACAGGACTTATTTCCTATTCTCATTTTCTTTGTACAGTAGCTAAAAATTTTCATATTAGCAATTTGTGCTTTTATTTGCATGGTTAACATAAATTATCTCACATTTAAAAAAGCAAAAGATAAAGCCTCAAGTTACTCAACTAAATAAATAAAAATGCTTTCTTTTGAATTCCAAACCTCAAACATTCCTTTTGAATAATGGGTTTAGTCTAAAGCAAATATAACTTATTACTACTTGCAAGCTGCGATATAGTAATGGAATTTATTTAAGGTAGTGTATTTCCATAATAAACCAACATTTGCAATATGTTTTGTTTAACTTGGTTATAAAATGTATTCGGGCAAAAAACAGAGTAGGTTCTTTGTGGGAGCAATGCTTTTGAAAACTCTTCAATAGTAGAGAAAGCTTTGAGGACAGAAATTAGACTTTATCAAATAATTCAAAGTGCATTTAAAAATCTCTTGTATATCATTACAAATGTGTATTTTCTAAATCTGGAAATTATGCTTCATAACAAACTGCCGTTTTGACAATTAAAAAGATTGTATGTCATCTGTACTGAAATACAGGCAATAAAGAAATTGACCTATTTGATCTTGACACACAGACTGTACCTGAGAAGATAAAAGGTTCATATGCAACTATGATAATTTATGTCCATGTTAATTTTGAAGCAATCAACTAAACAATAACCTATTCAAGTAACATATATTAAACAGACGAGTGTAGGGTGATTTAATAAGTAAAATATATTTTCATTAATATTTGATTTCTTTAGTGTTTAACTCAAAACAAGGTTAAGTATAGAAATCATTTTATCAAAATTTCACTAGTTCACATTACTATTAATTTGTGAGTTGTTAAAGCCAAATAATCTTGAATTATTTTATTTTTATTATTTATGTATCAAGAAAAGATTTTTAAATTTTTAAAAGTAAGAAAAATCATCTAGATGACTATGTATCTTCCTTATTTATATTCTGAATCTACCATAGGTTTATCTGAATAATTGAGTATAGCTTTTGTTTTCCACAATAGAAAGGTTTCTTTATATAATGTCTCTATTAGGGCATAAGCTAAGAGAGCCAACCTAGATTATTATTCACACACTAGCTGTTGTGCAATATTAAACAGTCATAAAATAAAACCTCTGAAAGGGGAGACTTTTTTTGAGTTGCAGAGTGTCCATTACTTGATGTGACAATGCTAAAGGTTTGCTTAGAAGAACTGATTAAACAGTGAAAAAGTATGTTAAAAAAAAACACTCTAAATGTTATTTTTGATTTTTGAACACTGTTAGACCAAGGTCATTTCATAAAGTTGGATAATATTTTCTAAGTGCACATTATTATATACAAACTTGAAATGCTAATTAAGTATTCAAAAATTTCCTCCTTAATTCCGTTTTCTTTACTAATTTTTAATTACAAAATAAAAAATAATCACAAAGCTTATAGAAGTACAATGTGGAGAGAATGTTCAGTTCTGGAACTATGTTTAAAACATATCAGAAACTTTCAGCAGAGTACTTTAAAGGAAATCTATAAACCCAAAGTTTTATTGGAATAGTTATCTCAAAGAAGACTATGACCCACGATTATGTCACTACTCTTGTTAAGCTTAAAAGTTCCCTTTGATCAGTCATGTCCCTGTGTCTAAGAGTTAAGAGGCAGCTATACAACTTTAATTTCCAAAAACCCTTAGACTTAGATTGAAATTCTTTTCTTTTCTCTTCCATCTATATCAAAAATAGCCTCTTCCCATGTTAGAATAATACCTTTGTCTATTCAGTAGTTTTATTCCTATTAGCATTTTTTATTTATTAAAAAGAAAATGTTTTTACTTTGGTATAGTCCGCAGAGGTCTCCCACAACCCAATTACCCATGATCATCTACGACATTCCCTAGTTTTGTGTACGTACTAGGTAATTTTGAAGCAGTCTGCCCTGCAGATGAGAATTATCATTAATAAGGTATTTTTTATACTTAACACAAATAAAGTACTAATTTGGTTAATCATTGTACTGTCATAACTCAAATAATTTATTTTGTCAGGTCCATTTTACACATGGGGTAACACAGACTTGGAGTAAATAAACCCAATTGTTGAAATATCACATAGCTACTAAATAGAGTAAATAACTTAAGCTTAGACCACCTGACTCTAATTTATAATGGTGACTACTATGATTTAAAACTTCATTGCAAACCACTGCTGATCAGAGTTAAACAGTGAAATAGCACATAATCCCCACTTGTCATGTTCCCCACATTTGTTTATTGAAACTGTTAGGATGACTGCACCATCACCATGCACAAGATCTGCCTAGGACTGCTGATTTTGAGTAACTGTTCCTAATTCCATGTACCATCTTCTTGAGATGACAGAGGGTGTGGTAAAAGATTTCAAAGTAGAAAACACAGCTCCTGCCATTCAGAAACACACCATTCTAAAAATACACTCCCCAAAATACGGACATTATAAAATGACTGTACTGGACATAATCAATAGGAATGACATTGAGGAAGCAATTTAGTTTTGAATAGGGACTTTTTGGAAGAGAGAATAGAAATTGAGAAAGAACAGACTAAAACTTGGTACAAACGAATGAGAGTGGAAATAAAACTTGTGGAATGGTTTCATAACAACCCTTCTTTATTTCAACATGCAACTTTAAATATTGTAATGCAATTCTTTCTCTCGAACAAACACAAATTACTAACCTTCCACATTCATGGCTTCTCTCAGAACCTGAAGTTTCTTTTGTCTCTCTCGGATTCGGTCCAAAGCACTTGATATTGCTGAGGAGGTGGGTAATTCTCGTGCATGAAGCATTGAATCCATTTTCTGAGGACCAAAGATATCCAGGGCTATGCTTCCATCTGAGTATCTTGCCTCTTTTTTTCTAGGAGTAGTAGAAGTTCTCACTACCACTGTTCCAGGAAGACAGTGCTGATATTTGCTAGTCTCACCAGAAGAGAAGTCTCTGTCAGCTGTGCAAAGCAAGTCCAAGGATGAAGCCCAAATCTTCTTCTTGGGTAGCACATCACTGCCTGGGAGAACTTTTTTTTCTGGGTCACTGGTTTTGAACTGGGAAGGGGAGCAGGTATTTTCAGAATCTTCATGTCCTGAATTATTGTCTGATGAAATGTCCTTAAAATAATCTTCCTCATCTTGTGTGTCTCTGATGGATAGAAATCCCATAGATTTACTAAGCCCTTTGTTAAGAAAGGTCTGATGAGAGAATGGAGACGTATGTATGTCTAGTACATCAGAAGTAGAGCTTCTTCCTGGAATGATAAGAATCTATCATGTATGCACAGAAGTTTTAGAAAATAACTGGAATGTAACCTTACTGATGACAAGGTATTTCATTGGGAATTTTCTAAATTATCCAAATGAGGATCAGAGATGAAATAGGATGGTGGAAGTAGTGAAAAGAGAGGTAGAAAGATGCTATGTATGCATAACTTTTCAAAGTCCAATGACTTTTATTTAATGAAATAGTTAATTGAACTTTTTTGAGTATTTTATATTCATCAAAGTTGAATTATCTGGTCTTTAATATTAAAAGCTTCTAATACCAGTTTGGTGGGCTATTAATTGCACATGAAATGATTTAGAATAACAATAGAATAACATGCATACTTTCACTTGTAAAGGTATAATTCAAACATGTATTACTTTAATATAAAGCACTGGTATGCTCTGGTCATAAAAAATATGTTTAAAGAACAGACAGAGAATTCTTGCTACATTCTAGATCAAAAAATAGATTGCAGCATTCGGAATTCTTAAGTATGATTTATTATGATTAGATAAACATCAGAAAGTATATTTGAAAGGCAAATAATCTGACTACTGAAATTATATAAGAAACTTAATTTTTCATCCAGTTTGCTTTTAAGTATCAATATTTTAGGTACAAATTTCAACAAAATTGAATTTTTATTTCAAAATAAAAACTGTCAAATGGAAATTAAATTTCCTTCTACCTGTATGTCATGAAATAACACCTAAGTTTTATTTCTCATAACTAAAGATTTTTAAATTATCTCTTTAAATCAAATGCTATAAATAAAAAAATATATAAATTACTTTCGAAAATGTATTACTTCTAACTGAAACATTAACTGAAATTACTTAAGTAATTTTCTCTGACATGATGATGTCAAATAAAAGGTGTGGAGGAGTAGGGAACTTAACTTTTCCATGCAGACCATCATGTGCTAAAATACTTTTTCCTTGCAAACATAACATATTGATACTTGTCAGGTGGAATACAGGAGCATTTTATTTTTTAGTTTTAAAAGTCACTACTAAAACCAGTATGACACAGTAAAAAATGTCCAATCAGAATTTAAGTTTTAAATCCACAGATTCAACCTAAAAAGTCATACTGGAAAAAAAAAATCAATATTAAAAAAAAATTGGTTACTAACTAAATAGCCTATAAACACCGAGGATTCCCCATGAACAAAATTCTGGAATTCCTCTTTTTTTTATCCATTTGTTACACATGTATTACAATATAACAACTAAAGCTTTCCTAGCAATAATAAGTTGTCTATTAATTCATTTGAAGAAGTCAGTTTCACCTTCAGGGTAACAACTGTAATCCTCAATTGCCTGGCTACAAATTCTGTCTTAAAGACTTTAGAAGTGAATTCACTTCAGAATGATGACAAATAATTGCTTGAGAATTAGATTCAGATACTGTGCTTTTCTTATCACTCATCTTACCATGAACATGGTTCCACTTAAATGCAAATAAGGGTATCAAAATTCGTGGCATCTCACATAAGAAATACATGAAAGACTAGGATAGAAAATACCATATCACATTCAGACACAAAATTGTCAGAGTCTAGCTTTTAATCTATTTTAAAATGCTGCCCATGTCAGCATTTTAGGGTTCAATCACATTCTTGAACAAACCGTACGTTAAAACTCACTAGTTAACAAAGGATATTCTTGAAAATGGATAAAATATATTAAATAAAAATGAGAACTGAAGTATTTAAAGGTTATATACAGTCATAACAGAACTAAAAGTCTGCATTACTTTGACAACCAACAAGTAATAAAGATGAAGAAAGTCAATTAAGTGGGTATTCCGAGAATACCATTAATTCACTTTTGATATCAATGAAAACCTAGATAAACAAAATCTCTACTCTGTTAATTCCCTCTAACTGCTGCTGTGTCTTCAAATTATCACTTTCAATTCATTAGTCTACTCACTTTCTTCAGTTTCCAACTCCTGCACACCTTGACAATTCTTATGATTTGACAACATGGATATGTACATATCCCATATCTTATCTCTCAGCAACAACTGATATGGAAGACAATCCCTTACTGAATTTCCTTCCCCTCTTTATAAACTTGTTTTCCTTATATTTCTCAGACTGTTCATTCTTATTTTGCTTTTTCTTACTTTAAAGGAATATACTGAACTTCCTTTGGTAGCATAGAGCTCCCTTTCCTCTTACTTTACATAATATCACCTATTAAAAGAAATTTATATATCATCTATAGATCCACAGTTTATATAACTGGTACCCACCTTTTCTTATGTAATTGAACATTTTTATTAGCATTATGTCAGGAGCACCTCAAGCTATAGAAGTTTAAACTAATCATTTATTTACCACATCCAGAGATGTTCATTCTATCTTACCTTCCTTATTTCAATAAAAGATACCATTATTCATCTAATTTGAGCACAATCAGAAAAATGGTCACCACCCCCCCAATCCTTCATCCTCTTTATTCCCTATATCAAATCCACTAAAAAGTACTGGTTATTTAAATTCTTGGAGATATCTTACTCCATGTGATTATTTCCACTTCTACTGCTCTCATCCTATGCCCAATTATCACTTGACCAGAAAACTATAATGTGTTCCAGATAAGACCTCCTTGCTTCTACTTTTTTACCCAACTATTCTCAGTTTAGCCATCAGATTAACTCTTTAAAACAAACTTTATGATATTATAAAACTTTTAGGAAAGTCTGAAAGGCATATTGTCTTCTACATAAAATCTATGCTTCTTTTGCATTGGCCACTTGAATCTTTTTCAGCATCATTCCACTTCCTTCACTCCATTGAGGCCACACATTTTACTCTCTTAAGCTTTCTTACATATTAGGACTTTTTTGGTATGCTCTGAATGATCTACTCCAGACCTTTCTTATGGCAAGTTGCTTTCTATCCTACAGATTTACTTTAAACTTCCCTGACTACTTTTAAAATAAATCACTTTGCAGATGTACCATGAATCTATTACATTTGTAATAAGTAACTATCACTCTTTTAGGTCTTTAGCATTTACTATCAATATGTCAATGGACCACTGTATTCCGACCCTATCATGTCTTCATGCTAGCCATATGAGGCCTAAAATGAATTGCTAACAGGGCGGTTCTTAGATAACTAATATTTTCTAGATGGTTTTAATTCTCTTCATGTAAACAAGTACATATATTTCAGTTTCTATTTATTTAGAGGCTCAGGAAGTTTTCATTTTAACTTCTGCAAGTTTGCACAAAATTATAATGAAAATAATTCATGTAAAAGTTTGCACTAACTTTTACTGTTTCTATAAAATATGACATTTAACAATAAATATGATCTGTTTGAAAGTCACAAAGTTATAAATAACTCAAAACCTGGTGATTATTACTTATAAAAGATGATTTCAAACCATAATTAAGGCATCTACTGGTCGTCAAGAGAACAAAAACAGGAATGGTGAAAGGAAGGGAAGGGAGAAAGGAAGATGGAATGTGTAGTTATACTACTAAGGAAACTGGGTAAAAAAGTTTGCGCAAGTGTGAAACAAGGTTCAAATTGATATGCAGAAACTGATTAGAGGTTGTCTAAGTAAAACTAAAATTTATGTGCAGCAAAATTATTTAGAGCAGAAACTAAATGTAGATGATCCTTTGAAGGAAGAGAAAGGAAGGAAAGAGATGTTCTGAGGTTGTTTCTCCAGTGACTATTAACCTAGAGTTGCTTCTATTTGCTTTCTGGAGGAAAAGGCAGATATACTTTAGGCAGGTACACAGGTACATGGCAGAGAAGTGGATTTAAACTAGTACAAACACACAATTCTTCACTCATATAGTCCTAACCAACAGGAGTCTCAATGAGTTTTGCCATGTCAATGATGCTTACTATATTTAGTTATACAACTAGGTATATAATTACCTGATTAACACTTCACAGGTGTATACAAAATATATAGCATCACACATAGCAAAACAGCATATGGCTTCTTTATGTTGCTAAAGCAGATGGAAAAAATTCACTTGTCAGAGAACTCAAAATAAGAATTCATATATAGAATTTGACCATATTACAAAAGCTGGTGACACAAGAGGAATAAAGTTTTAGGTTCATTTTATTACATGATTAAGGCGAGAGAACATCATATACTCCTAATATTAGTGCTGCCTTAGTAAGTATATATGAGATTAAATAAAATGAAATTTTCTCAACTGCTTTAAACATGTGCCTTGATTATCACACTTATCTAACAGGCAATAAGCAGCATTAAAATAAGTATACCTAGTAGCCGCACTCACTATCCATTTTGATGATAGCAAACTGAACTAAAGTTATTTATAAAAGCAATGCCCCTGGAAATACTCTTAGAAGATTTCAAGTGGAATTTTCCTTGCTATTTCCCCATCAGGGTTGAGTTATTATTTATTAGCTCCCTCCACTATACTCATAGAACATGCTAGACTTCTACTGTGACATTTCTTTCACTGTATTAAAAATATCCATTATATGTCTGTCAGCACTTCACTCATTACTACACACCTATTGCATGTTATAGGAGATCATCATATATTTTACTTATTTGGTATTGTGAGTTCCTATTAAAAGAGATTCCTAAAGAATGTGTGCAGACTACATAAGCTTTTGAAACCCTTTTAAGCCAATTTAGTGACATAAGCTACCAGAAAGCTTACTGGCAAGAGACTGAATTTTTATTCTAGTTTCCCCATTCAGTTCCTGAGTGTGAGCAAGTCATTTAATTTTTATGTATCTCACTTCCTTCATCTGGAAAAATGTGGAAATAATTTGCTATGCATTTTTAGAGCTCACAACTAACCCATACACTCTATTATGAGATCCGAGCAAGGGCAACATAAAATTTCAAATTTTGCCTTCCCATTTTGTTTCTGCTTTATTTTTCTCAGCATATAATTACGTACTCAAGGAGAATTTAAAGTTACTTTGAGAGCAAATCATGAAACCAGAAATCAAAAGCTCTATTACAAAGGTTTTACATTTATTTTATAATAACAAAAACAACATCACAGTACTTAAGATAGTATAGGAGGTGATAGAATATCAATGTTTTATCACTTGAGGTGGCCCTGAATTCAGAGAGAGTTTACAGACACATTATACACAATGATAAATGTTCAAATTTAAAATGAAATTATAAGGGTTTTATTTTGGAGAGTGCATAGCTTGCTGAAAACTAAATGGGGAACAATAAATGTGCTACGAATAAAATATATTTGTATCTTCAAGTACAGTTGTACTTAAAAGTTTTAACTACTTTTATTTATATAATTAATATTATCTTTAACTAGTTCTCATCATTCACCTTTCCCCTACCACTATTAATGTAAAAGATTTACATTATCTTTTAGAGCTAACTTCAAAATGACATTTCAGTATTCAAAAGGGTTCCTCGATTCCCCATCTGTCCTCACAAATGTATACAAGTATATAAAAACGAAACATGATATTGTTAACACACACACAAGTTCTGCAGTACTATCGTGCTGATCTGATCATGGTGTACGTTTCCACCTGCAGCTTGGCAGGAAATGTTTGATTTCTTTCTCCTTAGTGCAGAAATTTTATCAGCTTCGGTAGTATTAAATAACAAAGTGGGGGCAGACAGCCGACTAGGTTAGGTATTAGATTCTGTGACAGATCTTAAAAGCTAAGACACTTTAAGATCATATATTCATAGATGAAAATGGTTATTTTAGTTGGAACAGTCAAACCACTTCAAATACAAAGCATTATCCCTAAAGCTGCTGATTTTTTCCCTTCTTCTAATTTAATTTTGCACCTTACTGCTCACCTTGACATGTTCCTTATTAAAAATTTTGGTTAGGAGTCTAATCATTTAAAGCTATCATGATTAGAGCTTCATATGAAAAGATTTTAAACTGCACTGCATGAAAGAATGCTTTACTACTGTTTTAACATGACAAAGTTACTTTGCTACAAAATGATCACTGACAGTCACTGATACCACCACAAAATAACAATGTGGTCCTAGAAGATAATAAAGTGGGGCAGATGTCTGATGAGGTGATTTCTTTTTTTAATCTTAAAGTTTTTAAATTAGTAAATGCCACTACCAGCCTCTAATTGTTGCTTTCTGGTAATGCTTGTAGTTGGTATATTCTGTTGATTTTTTTTCTTTACATATGGTTTTATTAATTTTCAAAGGTGCAACAGCACTGCAGAAAATAATGTCTGATGTTGTATGAGGAATCCTTTTCCATTAATTTGATCCAAAAAAGGAAGTTTCTTTAAGAGTAAGGACCATGATACTAACCAAAATATAAGCATAAACAAAATTTGATGTATTATGACAAATTGTGCATTTGATGGCAAATTGTGACTACTTACACATTCTCTGGAGTTTAGATATAGAGAAAATTAACAGCTATTAAGGGATAAGGTTAAAGGACAGATGATTTATGTTAATTTAAGAGTTGCTTTTAGTCAATCCTAGCTTATCTACATTTGAACAGTCATAATATTTCTAAAGAGCTATAAGAAAATATTCTTTTGATATTGTAAAACAAAAGTCACAAAAGACATTAATCATTTGGTTAAGAATAAGAAGATTATCTAATAATATGAGCTAAGATGGTGAGCTACAGTTCATTTTTATTTTCTACTTTTCATACAACTTAATGTTTAGGAAAAAGTTCTCTAATGAAATAAACTATAGTGTCATATTAAAATCACATTACAAGTCTAATGATTTTATGAAACCTTTTCACCTATTCAGTCAACAAATATTCAGTTTCAGTCACATCTACAAAAGCTAAAATACTTAGATTTTCATTATCCCTAGCATTTACACATCAAGAAAGCTTAATATTTGTATATACCTCTTATTAAAAATTATGTATATGTGTAAATGGCAAATAAGCAACATGCTATTTAAGGTATGTTATAGAATGAGTATAGATTCAGTGCAATCTCTAATTGCTATCTTTAAAATATTATGTAATAATCTGTATAAAAAGACTGAACCATTAAAAGTAATATAATCTAAATTATATTTAATATTATAAGATTAGATTTACTAAGGGAACAACAAACAAATAGACTTTAATTCCAATATTGGCAACTTTCTGATAGTAAATGATAGAAGGAAACTTCAGAAATAGATTAAAGAACGAATAGCAAAGAGAAGTAAGGGGGCAAGGGAGAAGGGAGACAAGGGTGGAGGGGGCAAAGAGAGGAGAGGGGAAAGGGAAAAAGGAAAATGAGAGGGTGGAGGGGAGGCAGGTGGGAGTGGATGAGTAAGAAGTTAGAAGGATAAATTAGGAAAATGAACTATTTCTTTTATATCTAAGATTTCACTTAGTAAAGTACATTATGTTTTAAAGGTTTACTATTCCTTGAAAGTAATTCCTTCAGCTTGCTATTGATGTTCATCTATAATTTCCTCTCATTCAGTTCTAAAACAGCAGGCAGGCTTAAAATTTTTGATGGATCAATAAAGTACTGTTATTCCTGGTACTAAAGTTGACAATATATCTAAAACCTAGTATAGTTTAAAATAAAGGGGACAGGATTTCTAACTGGAAGAAAATGTGTTCACATATATGGGAATATAATTACAATAAGAAACATAATACAACTTAACAAACATTTTAAGTTGCTATCAAACCACTGTGAAACCGAATTTTAAAAAAATCTGTTTGCTGGTTTTCTTTTTGATAAATGAATAAACTAGGAATATATGTATTAGCAAAGGAACTTTATCCGAATTTTTTTATTAATAAAATGAATGCTAAGATGCTTTTTGAGAAAAACAATACTTGAACACATTAAGTAAAATAAATGTAAGATTAACTGTACCATTAAGAAACACTATTAGAAATGATTTTACAGCTTTTTTTGACTTCTCAAGATAAGCAGAAAACTTTCCTAGATCACCTTCTTCCATTTCAAAAATGATAGTTCTGAATTCTGCAAAAATTTTGGTCCAGATAATGAAGCATCTATAATTTATTTTCACAGAAATTCTCATATTTTAAAAATAACATGGCTGTGTTCATTATGTTTCCCACCCCCACCATAAGGCAATAAAATATTTCATCCACAAAATATTTCTGTTAGTGTTTAGGATTAATACAATTTCCATTATTGCTTAAAGAAAGATAAAGAGAACAACCAACAAATTCAAGATTTAAATAAGGCAAGCATGAAACTTAATACTGAAAAATAATTTTTCATGTAAAAATGTTTTTACTTCACATGTTTGAACTTTTACTCAATCCTTCAAAACAGCAAAATACCCAACTCATATTTTTTTGTCAGTTAAGGCAGCACCTGATAACTGTAAAATCAAAAATTAATGTCATAAAATCAATTTAATGGATTGTAACTAGCATTAAAAAAAGGAATACAAAATAAGAGCACAGTAAAATAATTCTTTTATTTTTATTTGAAGTTTGCTTCAAAGCTTTTATATTCATAGACATATACTTTATCAGCTTTAAAATGTATATTTAATACCATAATAAAGTTAATAAATGACATTATTGCCATACTGCTATAACAGTATTAGAAAACAAATAAATTACTGTGGTAGTGCTGACTGTATTAACAGTATCTTCTGCATTATTTCTATGTAATTAGATATTAACATAACAAGTGTTCTGTTTCCTGTTTTCATTTTGCACACTTATGTTCTAATACAGTCACAATATGCAGGTTTCCAGGCCAGTTAATTATAATCTCTTAAAGAAAACAGTGGAATGGGATGGCTTAAAATTTTCATATTAATATACTCTTACCTGTTGGTAATCCTTTTCCTCTCAATCTGTCTCGAATAGCTTGGCTTCGATCAGGCTTCTGTTCACTGTTACAGGAAAGCTGATCCATCTGTACACAGATAATCAAGAATCAAATTCAACAAAAGAATCTCTCTTTTACTTTCATGGTAACTGTCTACAGAAGGACACTACTTAAGATAATTTGGGGGTGGGGGAAGCACAGCAGTAAATACAGACATTGCACATTTGCTATTGTTAATTTATGTTCCTTGAATGCTTATCACCCAGTTCTGGACGAATAATCTTCAGGAAATAGAAAGCAAGAAGTTGTTTCCAAAAAGGTAATCTAGCTAACTATCAAACAAAGCTAGACAAGTCGAATTAGTGAAGATATATTTCATTTGAAATTAGTAGACTGGAAATATTCCTATTTTGAAACTGATACTTTCATCTCTCAAGTTACATGGCAATCTTAAAATCATATCACTTTTAGTACAAGAAATCTTTTGATTGTACCTATGCATTGAGGATACTGATTCAAATTATTTTCAACAATAATTCTGTAGTTCCTGCCTGCATCATCTCTGGCACTCGGGAATAAAACCCCTGGCACAGCACTGTGCAATGTAAAAGAGGCTCCCTCCTTTGCCAATCAATGGGGGAAGAAAGCCACCATGAATGGTTGTGACCCCGTGGCAGAACAGCTGACGAGAGTGGAGCTCATCAAACCACCTGAGGAAGTCTGCCCCAGCTGCAACACCGCTTATGACTGGGAGTTACACTCCCCAAACCAGAAGACATGGAATCAGCAACAAGTGACAGATACCAGAAACGATCCCAGAGAAGCCATCACATCTGCCCTACAAGTTCCCGACGTGCTCTACCTAACTGTCGGCCTCAGTTCTGGAGATCCAAGCAGCCTCATCTGCTGCTGTCCAGGAGGGCAAGTCCGTTGGGGGGGGGACATAGTTTGAAAACAAAAAAGAAAAGTCCTGTGGACAAACACAGACCAACTTGCAGTGAAAGGTGTTGGAGTGACTGGAAGGGGGAGAAGTGGTGGGGGGATTTGGTGGGGGAATAAGGGGTACAATACAACCATGCAAACATGACTGATGTATAAAATCACAAAATAAAATATTTTTTGAAAGTCTGTAGCTTTTACCTGTTAGGAATTATGCTAGAAATGCTGCCCCTAATACTAAATGAGTGTATTAAGGGTGACGGTAAAATTTACATCAGTGCTCTACTGAGGCCCCTTAAACAGAATTTTTAAGTCGTTTTAATTTTTAATAAATTTAATTGAGGGCATGATATGTTTAAAATAAAACATCAAATCAAATGCCAGAGGGATAAAAAGTTAGAACAAAGTCTATTCAAATGACTAAAGGAAATATTTCAAGAAACAGACTGAAAGAGAATGGTGAAGAAAATTTACTTAAATCTAACACCAAGTGCCAACACACACCTATAGTTTTTTCATATTCCTCTTTTAATGAAACTTTCTTTCATATGGATTAAGACCATTTAAGGTAGTGTACTAAAGGTATTATGTTTCTTACCTGCAACAAGACTAAAATGGATTGTTTTTAGACTAGGTCTTGCTATTTTTGCCCGTGGAACCGCAGGCTCACGTTGCCCAGGGTACCACGGACTCAAGCAATGCCCAGCCTCAGCTTCCCAGGTAGCTGAGATTACAGGTGTGCGCCACCATGCCCAGCTATTTTTTTGGAATTAGGTCTTGCTGTGTTGCCCCGGGCAGGACTCAAACCACAATCCCCAGACCCCATGGGACTCTACTGTCTCATGTAAGCTCGTGCCATGGTGCCTGGCCAAGACTTAAATGGAAACATATTCTAAATGATGTTACCATTTGAATAACATAAATGAGCTAGCCGTTGGAGCTCCCTTGCAAGGGGGGAGTAAAGAGGGCGAAGGATCCTGGGTGAACCCTGGAGGGGGACAGGGTGGGGGTTTTGGTGGCCCCACCCACCAGTGGATGGCTGCTGCACAGGGCAGCCATCTGCAGCCCAGATCGGTGGAGCCATGTTGCCCCCTGCTCCTAGCCCAAGGGGAGCATGGAAGGGGTGGCGTACAGGCTCAGACATCTGGGCCCACGCCCATGCAAGGGGGAGGGGCCCTTTCATTTCGCTCTCACTGCAGCTAAACTTCAAGAGGAGCAAGGAACTGCGCAACACAAACCCCATCATAGAACGGGTGAGGGATCGTGAAAAAGTCCAGCCCACAAACCTGAGCTGGACACCGCAGATGGACAACCAAGAGAACCAGTGCATTCGAAACAAGAGAAACAACTGTAGAGATACGATGTCACAATGTGCACCAATGCTCTCACTGGGCCGGGAAGACCAGGGACCTTATTTTGGAGATGCTTCTAGGAGAGTAATGCTCCCTCCCCACACTACAGGAGAGGAGAGGAAGACCAAAGATGGGGTAATCAGCCCCACATCAAAACATCAAAACTGCAAACTGAGGCAGAGGAGATGATCTACAAAGGCCATTCACACACATTTGTATTCATAGAGAAACTTCTTCCCCGACAATGGCTGGGGGCAAGACTCCCTAAATCTGACACCAGAACCATAAGGTAAAGCAGCAAAACAGTGGAGAAGACGGCCTGCAGCAAGAAAACATGGACAGATCATAAATGAATACAGACTGGCCGCCCAACGCAAACGTAAGATTGAAAACCTATCAGCAAGGTTTGCCTGGTTCCAACAACACAGTCCCTCACCCAATGAAAGGACACTGCCACAGGAAAGAGACTAATGGACTTAACACAGACTAGTAAACAACAAAGAGTAGGGTTTGAGAGAACGGAAGGGGCACCAGAGGGAGGTGGGAGGGGGAGCTATCCCAAAAACCACTTACCGAGATTGTAATCTCAAGAACAAAATAAACAATATTAAAAAAATAAATAAATAACATAAATGTTACTGGTTCAGATCACACTATACTGTCAGTAACTAAAGAGATAAATAACAGGTATCTTTGGGAATCCCGGCATTGACACTACTATTAACACTAGCTGCTACTAGTGGAACAATTACTGTAAGGTAGGTGCTTACATACTTTATGCTTAAGTCCTTAAGGGCTTAAATACTTTTATAATTCTCAAAAAAAAAAAAAGCCTAATGTGACAAATATTACTATTCTCATTACATGTGAGGGGAAAAAAAGTAAAAAGAAAATTGTGAGAATGTTGAAGCAGTTAATAAACACTGAAATAATTATCTTCACAACTGTTTACCATACTTAGTACCAATCTTCAAACATACTATGACCTTTCCTATATCATAACATTTGTTCAATATTACTTTCTATCTTATCTGTAGATCTAGTTGAAAGTGCTGTTTTTTAAAAATGCAGCCATAATTTGTACTCTTCCCCTCGAAATCTGAAGCTTTTAAGTTTTTGATGTATTTTTATAATTAAGAAAGTGGTTGTAGGTCCGGGGACGGTGATGCATCCCTGTAAGCGGCAGCCTAGGAAGCCGCAGTGGGGACCAGGGATCGCAGTTCAAGTCCCACTCGGGGCAACGTAGCGAGACCTACTTCCCAAAAAATAGCTGGATGAGGTGGCACGGGCCTGTAATCCCAGATACCTGGGAAGTTGAGGCTGGGGATTGCTTGAGTCCGTGGTACCCCGGGCAACGTGAGCCTGCGGTTCCATAGGCAAAAATAGCGAGACCCAGTCTCAAAAAAAGAAAGAAAGAAAATGGTTGCATAACTTCTAAATAAAGAGCTTTTGGTAGATAGTTTATGCAATTCAGTAAAAGTTTAATAAATAGATGAGCAATAAACACCTAGTAAAACAAGCAGAGCTAAGCATGCTATCCTCAAAGTAATGTAGATGTTTTCTCTAATTTGGGAAATTATTGGATGGTAAGAATTTTTGGAGGAATATTTCCTTCATGAGAAGATAGAAGAAAAAATAATATTTCTGGCAATTTTCTGTATAAGTATAGAATCAGCAAACAGACAACAACCTAACAAGAGGTGTGACTAGTGGAAAGATCCCTGAACTGTTAATAGGTAACTACGTCCCCCAAGACGTGTGGCTCTCAATTTCCCCATTAACAAAATGAAGGACTTGATACAGATGACCATTTCTCAAAAGGCGCTTTATAAAAAAATGAGTATTTTAAGGGATCTATGAAAGAAGACTCAAATAAGTTTGGGAAATGTTTCACTTAAACGCCTTAATCCCCCTTTAAGGGTTACTAATATAGTCTAAGATATGTAAAGTTCTGCAGTGAAAAATATAATTTCCTTTAGATATTTTTTCTTAAGCTTAATTGATCACAGAAGTATTTAAAAATATATTTGAAAATAAGTAGGAAACTTCTGGGTAAAGGGCTTTCTTAGATTTTTTAGCATCTTTCCCTTTGATCAAATAAAAATCACATGTGGGAATATAAACAAATCACACAGAACTGGAGCAGCTCCAGTAAAGGAGGGAAAATAAGCCAAAAATTACCCCATTTGCTCAGCTTCTCTGACCTATACACCTCTTACTACAGAACTGCAGAGGCTCCCCGTGGTTCAGCTAACAAACATTTGTTTTTTGTTTGTTTTTGAGAATTGATCTTGCTATTTTTGCCTGTGGAACTGCAGGCCACGCTGCCCGAGGTACCACAGACTCAAGCAACCCCCAGCCTCAGCTTCCCAGGTAGCTGGGATTACAGGCATGTGCCACCACGCCCAGCTATTTTTTTTTTTTTTTTTTTTTTTTTTTTTGAGACTAGGTTTCGCTATTTTTGCCCGTGGAACCGCAGGCTCTCGTTGCCTGTGGTACCACAGACTCAAGCAATCCCCAGTCTCAGCTTCCCATAGCTGGGATTACAGGCGCGCGCTACCACGACCAGCTATTTTTTTGGAACTAGGTCTCGCTACGGGCCCCAGGCGGGACTCGAACCGCGACCTCTAACCCCGGCCGCTTCATAGGCTGAAGCTTACAGGCACGCATCACCATGACCGGCCTCCAACTATTTTTTTTGGAACTAGATCTCGATAAGTGCCCCCAGCAGGACTTGAACTGTGAGTCCTGGCTCCTGCCGTGGCTTCCTAGGCTGCCGCTTACAATCATGTGCCACTATGCCCATCTTGGTTTTTGTTTTTGTTTTTTAAATCAGCCTGCAAAGTATGTGGAATTCCAGTTAGTCATCTGACATGCAGGTTAAAATGGTGGAACTAAACCCCTAAAGATGAGGACTTATGAGGAAGCCAGCATGAACACCTTTTGACAGTGGCAAATTTGTAGCCCACATAAAGGTGAGGGACCACTATCTTGGGTAGCACAATCACAAAGGGTAAAAACAGATAAAGTGTAAGATCAGATATGAAGTACCTAGGAGTGCCCAAACTAGGAAAAACAGAATATATCAAATTCAAGAGGCAGGACAATTTGGTGTGGTTTGCTGTTCTTGGAATTCTACATACTCAAGGTAAAAAAGAAAATAGAACCCCAGGTCTTGGTGCAGTCTGGCAGTGATATAGAAGCATACATTTCCTTGACACCCCAGATGCTAGTGTCCAAAAGTGGGGAGGGTTTTATTTTGAGAATATCTAAATATCACAAAAGGAGTATAAAGCAATATAAAGTGTGTGTAAATAATCTTAAGTTCATATTTTGTATTGATTCATTTTTCTCAAGGCACTCATAAGAAACAGAAATGTTGTGAAAATTCCTTAGGGGCAGACATAAGAAAGGAGCCCAGACATTTTTTAACTCTAACATTCTCTGATTTTATAAGTTCTACAATAAAGTTCATAACCAGAATAAAAACTCAATCTAAGAGATGGATATACAGCTTCTAAATTTTAAGTACCATTTCTCATAAACAACGGTAGTACAAGAAACTTTAATCTGCTCCTAACACTCACTGAAAAATACTGCCTATACAGTTTCTTTAACTTAAAAAATTTTCATATACTATTAAATTTTAAAATATGATCAATATATAATTGGAACTGAAACTTACCCCAGAAAGATTTCCCAGAACCAGTTTCACCAACTGTTTCACATAGGAAAATGAAGGTGCACAATTGCTGTTTCTGATATGGGCACTGCAAGCATCCAGGAGAGTCCGGACAGAAACCCGTGCATAAACAACATCCTCACACATTCCAAGCAGTATGCTGTTGAGATGATCTCCAAGCTTGATTGGCTGAATATAGAAAGCAAAAGTCATGTTGATAAGTGATAAGTGGGAGTAAATCTTTTTACCTAACACAAGATAAGTCATTCCAGGGATCATAGGAAAATATCAAACACAGTTCAAATCTCTGGAGGAAATGAATTTCTTATCTAACAGCATGTTTTACCATATTTTATCTTTGCACAATCTAAAAAATATTAGCAGATGATTAACATATTTCTTCTAAGATAGGAAGTATTATGGAAAGACTTTTTATTTTTATGAAGAAATACAAATCTTTGGTTTATCAATTATTTTAATAAATATTTACTACATAATCACATATGAATATACACCACACCCCTCATATTGGGGGGAATAAACAATTTCCTAAGTCAATAAAATGCAGTGCACTCAATATAATATCATACTCTTATGATAACTTAAAAGAGATTTCATATATAGCAAAGACTCGAATATGTAAATAAAAATTGTCAATCTTTCTGATTCAATAAGCATGATGTTTGGGTGTTCACAACATTGTGTGAGATGTGCCTCCCTCAAACTTCATTCTTATACTGGCACATTGGCCTTCTAATGTGAAAACAATAAATGTTTCCATTATGTTGACAGAACAGACAAGTCAAAATCATAATGTGATGTTCAGAATAGTTGACATAAGAAATAGAATATTATGAACAAATGACCAATAAGCATGACAAGAACTGCAAACTAACCATAGAAAGAACCATTACACATCAGTAGTGATGGGAGTTTAAACCAGTACAATACTGCAGTTTAAATATGTGGGCCCATTCTGCCCACAGACATTTGGGTATAATCTTATTAAGAGCTCATGCTAAGGTAAAGCCCATTAAGAAATTTATCCTAACTCTCCAAGGCTAGATAGAGGGCCCAAATTTTTTTTTTTTCTACCACCTATATCACCAAACAGAGCATTTCTTGCAGTGCATTGTAATTGGTCATTTAGTTGGCTGTACCCAAAATGGACTCAATAGGCAATGGGCCATTATATTCCTAATGCTGATTACAGAGGTGGGTACTTAATATTCTTGAATTAGTATTACATATTTCCAAAATGATTATAATTTCTGATGGCAAAATACAGGTAAGTTTGTACTTGTCTTCAATTTATGCATTAGACATTTGACTTTATTTTCAGAAAAGAGCTAATTAGAATATGTGGTCACATTTTACATGTAAGTATTGTTATATATTATATGAAGCCAATATATCCAGTGAAGATTTAATTTTCTTACTTATATTTATAGAACTGAAACTAAGGAAAGTAATAGTGTTTTTTATGATGCAAAGTGGGACCAAACTGAATTAAAGAATTTGATTTATCTTTTATGGAGCTTAAAATGTTTAAGCTTTAGACTAAAAACCTAAAGTGATTGTTATTTCTTAATTAATAAAAACACTAGCAATTATTTTTGTTTGTGATGTCTAATTGGCTGAAATAAAATTTCTTGCTTTGATGAAAGTTATTTTAAAACATACTATTCCTAATTACAACTATGTGTATACTGAGTCTTAAGGAACCACAATTTAGGAAATAAAGACTCATAAGTAAGAAGCCCAACTATCATAACCTAAAACTCAATCTAAGACCTCAGGGAGTATTACTTTAATATTTTCATCTATGGCTACAAATGTGGCAAAATATGATTGTGGATGATAAGAGAAAAAAAGAAATGAAGCCCAAGATATACTCACATATATTAATTGGAGCTACTGTAACCACAGATTTGGCATCAAAGAATGCTATTAATTTCAGGGCAAGAATGAATCATCAAAGATATTAATGGTTTACTTCTATCAGTCCTTAAATTGGAAGAAATAAAGTATACTCCCACTTGTTATAACTTTGAAGAAGTCATGATCAAAGACTGAATTATTGAAACTTGGTTGTGACTGCTATAATTCTAAGACCATTCTTAGAAAAAAATTCTTTAGTACTTTATTATTTCATTCTGACAGCATGTTATTAAATGAATTATCAGCTTAGAAATGCTTAGAACCAATATTTCAGAGTAATAAATGATACAAAAATGAATACCAGGCTTAAAGCATTATATAAATTTTGGATTGTTTCCTTTGGGCAAATTTGTAGGAATAAAAATATGTAATCAAAGAGTAAAAAAAAAAATGCTTAGAAATGTGTGTCTAACAGCATGCTGAAGAAAAGATATAATTTTAAAAGTGTGAAATTATACAAATTTGATAATTTGACTTACTTGGCTCTGAGGTACTTCATGGTCAGCACCCCAATACAATGTCATTCCCAGAGAATAAATGTGGATCTAGGAATAAAATTTTAAACATTATTTTATGGTAAAATTAGAAGTATTAGCCAATACTATATATTCACAATTTTCTCTTCCAAAGGAACTATAATGCAATTTGAGAAAAATCAACACTTCATATTGTGCATAAAAAAGTATGAGAGCTTAAAACAGAAAATAAGAGTAGAAACCATTTGAGCAGATTTTCTACCCCTCTCCAAATTTCTCTAATCCTCTGTGTATAAATGACTTTTATGGTCCTTCTTTAGTTTAAAGTTTGTTATGTAAATTCAACCAAATAAGAATATACATTTTTATTTTGTACATCTTTTACAAAAGGTCAAAAATTGAAAATATTAATGGGCAAGCTGCATTATTTTCATATCAATGTTCAGACATCTCATTCTTGGCACTGAGTCATAGAACTTCATTTTGCAGCTTATATCATTGTCTGTTTTAACTGAGCTGTTATCAACGGACAATTAGGATTTGTTTCTCATCCTTCTGCCATAATTATGTTTTCAAAAACAGTTTCATGCTGTGTCATTTTGTACACTCACTTGTCATAAAATGATTCTGAGACAATAGATAGAAAAGTAACTCATCTGTAGTTTTGATACATATTTTTAGATTCCCCCATATAAGTTACATCATTTTGCACTCCAATAATATATAAGCTATTTCCACAAGTCTTGTCTAGGAAATGTACTATGAAAATTTAAATTCGTGTCAATATGAAAAGGGAGGAAATAAAAGCTCATTACAGCTCTGATTGTTTTTCTTACTATGAATAGATGAGGGTAGCAGATCTAGAAAAAAATTGAATCAAAAAAGATTTCTTTTGTGGTATTGGTTTGGCTTTACAAGACTGGAAAAATAACAGACATCTGTGCTGACAGGAAAGATCCCGATGGGAAAATTACATCTGCAAGACTGTGGAGACTGCTAGAAGAGCATTTCTGACTGGCAAGAGGAGGTGGAAGCTCATGCACAAATGGGGTTGTCTTATTTTATAAAGGAGAACAAACAATCTATCTTTAGTAAGGGAATATAGAAAATTATGTGGGTAATAAGGTAGTGGGATTTAGGGGAAATGATGTTTTTTAAATAGGAAACAAGAGTTTTATCTAAATGTGAAGACAGTTAATCTTATAATAATCATTTTCCAATCTTCCTCCCATTAAGAGATTCAGAAATAAACTTTCAGCTCATCTCTATCATAATTTTATGCATTTTTTAGTACCAAACTAACTCCAGTGTCATCATATTCTTTCCTTTATTTTCACCCTATTGCTTTTATTATAGAAACTGTTTCAAATCCCCTTCAAAATAGATGTGGAAGATAAAAATAAAGGTAGGCAATGTCCTTACCATCTCATAAAACTTTATCCCTAATATTGTCCTTTAGAGTTTAGAAAAGTAGTCCCTTTTTCAAATATTTTTATGGTTCTCAATTTAAAACATCAATATTCTTTACAACAGTATTTATGGCTTATTCTTACATATCTGCACATTCATTTTTCAGGAAGATTTTTTTAAGTTTTCCTCATGTTATCATGTCTTCCCACACGACAACCTAAATAATTCAGCACTAATAAATAATTTGTTGATGGCAAAATAAAGCTCCCAACATTCCTTGAGAAGTTCATTCTACCAAGAATTTCTTCCTTCTTCTGTCAAAGTGCTTTTCATTACTGATAGTCTAGCAAAGATTATCTACTATTGTGTCATATAGATCATCTCAAAGAAATAAAGCACTCTCTCTCACAATAGATATTTATACTTCATTGTATCTTTGGTGATAAAGTTAACTAATATTACCTGTAATATCATTACCTGCAATATCATTAAGATATGTCACTGCTTGCTTTCCTTGAGGAAATCTTTTTCAATATATCTTAGAATTCCTCAGTAACTATTATAAAGCTTGTACGTAGTAGACAGATTGCAATATATGTCAGGTGAATTTCACTAGATGATAATGAAGTCCTGTTTTATCATGTTTTTTCTTTGACATATGTTTCCTTGAAACACATGTAAACATCTTGTCAAAAATATAGATTTTCAAGTCAGGCGAGGTGGCACACATCTGTAATCCAAGCAATGGGAGACAAGAGGCCAGCGATGACTTGCGTTGACTTTTGAGACTACCCCAGGCAATATAGAGACCTGGTCTTGCAAAAGCAGCCGGATGTGATGGTGGGTGCCTATAATCCTAGCTACCTTGGAGGCTGAGGCTGGGGATCACTTGAGTTCACAGGATCAGGACTACCCCAGGCAACATAGCAAGACTGAATCTCAAAAAAAAATGGATGGATGGATGGATGGATGGATGGATGGATGGATGGATGGATGGATGATAGATATAGATTTTCAAGGTAAATGAAAGAGAATATATAAACAATTGGAGGTTCATCAAACTAAAAGGCTTCTGAAGGGAAATAACATTGAACAAAAGACAACTTACTAAATGGGAGAAAATACTGGCACACCATTCAACCAACACGGGGCTAATAATCAAGATCTATAAAGAACTACAGCAAGAAAACAACCCAATCAACAAAAAATTAAAAAGGTACTTCTCCAAAGACATAAAGATGACGAAGAGGTATATATAAAAAAAACTCATCATCACATCAGGGACATGCAAATCACAACCACAGTAACATATCATCTCAAACCAGTGAGAATGGAGTATATCAAAAAGACCAGTAACAAGTGTTGGCAAGGATGCAGAGAAAAAGGCATGCTTGTTCACTGTTGGTGAGAGTATAAACTGGTCCAGCCCCAATGCAAAATAATATAGAGATTTTATAAGTATTAAAAATAGATTTACCATCTATCAGAAACTCCATCACAGTATCTCCCTGAAGAGTGCAAAAACACTAATAAAAAGAGATGTATGAAATCTTGCACTCATTGCGGCACTATCTACAATAACCAAGCAATGGAAACAACCTAAATTCTCAAAGACAGATGAGCAAATTAGAAAGATATACATATACAGTGGAACACTGCTAAGTAACTACAAAAATGAACTCTTGACTTCTGCAATAACATGGATGAAATGAGAGAATTATGCTAGACAGTGAGAAGGAGAAAAACAAATACCAGACTTATCACCTGTAGCTGGAATAAAGAGAAACAGAGTACAGGATACGAAAAATTGATTGTAGTGGGATAGTTTTCTTCATTTGTTCTCTAACTTCACAACTTTCCCCCCAATTTGAATTATTTTAAATCCCTCTGCCCTAACTGGTCTCATTAAGATTTCCAATATTATGCTAAATAGTGAAAGTGGACATCCTTGTCTTGGACCAGACTTTTGTGGAATAGTTTCCATTTTTTACCAGTGAATGTAATATTAGTTGTGGTTCTGTCATATGTGGCCTTCATTATTTTGTGGTATGATCCATCTATTTTTTGAGGGTTTTTATCTTAAGTAGATGTTAAGTTTTACCAAATCTTGTTGATATGAGTTATTATTTTTATCATTCTTTTTGATGATGTGAATTATATCACATCAGCATGATTTAATCTGATTGATCTCCAGATACTATAAACTATTCTTTCACTCTAGAATACATCACACATGGTTATGGTGTATAATCCTTTTAATGCACTGTTAAATTCAGTTAGGTAAGATTTTCTTGAGGATTTCTATAGCTATGTTCAGGAAATTTTGTCTGCAGTTTGTGTGTGTGTGTGTGTGTGTGTGTTCTTTGTCTGGTGTAGGTATTAGGGTAGTGTTGGCCACATAAAATATTTGGAAGTAATAATGGCTCACATTTTTCCTTAGAGCCACAAGTTTTTAGAAAACTATTTAGCATTATTTAAATCAGAACTTCTAAAAGCACATAATCATTTAACATTTTACAGTCGTCCCCCCCCCCCAGAGGGTTAAGGAAAGGTAACCCAGTGTATCCTTTGTGATTCCCACCAAAATAAAAAAATATAATCAAGCAAGAGACTTATTGGTTACCTTTTCAACATCTGAGAGAGAAGTTAGTGATTGATTCTGAAGAACTTCAGGTGCAGTGAATGCTCGAAGATCCTGATTGGAAATATTTTCATCTGTAAATGACACACTACCCGATGGCAGCAACAGGAGAGACCATGGTGAAATGATGAAGCCAAGGGCAGCAGGATCGGCTATGCTTACTGATTTGTAAGCACACAGAAGAAAAAAAAAAAGAAAGCTGCTTAAAATCATAACCACAGGAACTATAAATCACTTAAATGAGCATTCTTGTCTGTTCATATGTGTGTCAATGTGCAGTTACATACACCAAATTTACATACTGCAAAAGTAAATTTCATGTATCTACTAATGCTACCATTATTATCAACAATGCCTTAATTAGACTTGATCTTTCAAAATATAGATGGTAGAGCTTAGAAACTAGAAAACTTACATTGTTAGTCATAAGATGTAAGCTTGGCTAAAAACTTTACCATAGTTGTACAACTGTAGTAGTGTGGAAAGAAGGAAGGGAGGGAGGGAGGAGAAGAGGAAGGGAGGGGAATTCTTAAACTTTTGAAGATCATGGATTTTTTTAAGAACTTGATAAAAACTATGTTCTCCCTTTCAAGGAAATTGTCTATATCTATACAAAGAATCTATAAAAAGGGTTTGTGGGAACATTTTATAACATAATTTATGATTCCCAGATTGAGTCCTAAGAGTTGCTCTGCAACTGACATTTCCTTTGGTAAGTCATCAGATTTGGAGGAAATTTTTAGAAAATTATGAAAATTGATTTTTGCATCAGAATACATTTTTGAATTTTCAATTTTGTTTTCATTTGTCCATTACTTCCCTAAAGTTTTAGCCAGTAACTATATGGTAAATATATCCATGAGATCTCTGATTTCTTAATGTTTGTTTGTATGGTGCTTAAGAGTTTGTGTTTAAAAGCAGCTTTTAAACATAAACTCTTAAATTTCTAAATTTAAAATTTTAAATTTCTAAATTTTAAAAGCTGCTTTTAAACATAAACTCTTAAGCACTATACATACAAACATTAAGAAATCAGAGATCTCATGGATATATTTACCATATAGTTACTGGCTAAAACTTTAGGGAAGTTTTTCTTTAGATTTCAGCATGCCTCCTCCCAAAAGCAAAGCTCTGAATTAGGCTCAGTGGAAAAAAACTTAGAGAGAACTTCATTTTGTCCTCCACTTCAAAGGGGAGTTACTATAGGTTTTAAGACAGCTGTTTAGTAAACTGAGTTAGTTATAGATTCAAGAAACGGCTACAGAAAAATCTCAAAAGAAGTGTGACTGCCAATGATTTTACAATTCAGTCTGAATGAGTTATTGTAAAAAAATTGTAAGGAACAGACAGCAGTCTATGGCATAGCATTGCTTTCCTGAAAACAACTTTCATTAGAATGGAATCATTCATCCTTTCTGACTTTAAACTGGGATAAAGGCTCTGGTAATGACAATCGCTATCACACATCAATAAGAATGTATACTGTTAAAAATTAACTCTCTGAATACTGTATGTTCTCCCAAATTTCTCTGAATCTGAAATCTTTTTAGTAACAGCTTTAAGGAAGGAAGGTTTGAAAGCACCCTTTAACCAGTGAACACACCTATGTCAAGTTGCAGACCAAAGGCCCTCAAGTGGCTAAAAACATGGTTCTCAATTCTTAAGGGAAATTTGGTTCTAATAAATCACCTAAATGGTAACTTAGGTATATTGCTGCCTATTCATCATCATTTAGTTTCCTGTTAGGAAGTTCCTGGGTGTTTCATGAAAAGATGCAATGTAATTCAAATAGAAAAAGAACAAGGCAGACCAAAATTCACTTTGCCAATGAATACCATTCAAAACACTGAAACTTCTCATCAAAGACATTAGAAAACAGTCTACAAACAATTCCTTTTAAATTAGCAATTGCACTAATATTATGAGATAATGATGACTTACAACCACAGTGGTAGCAATAGAGGTAAATGACACAGAAATTTCCTGACAGACTAAACATGAAATCAGAGAAAGAGAGAATTAGCATGACTAAAAGATTTGGTCTCAGTAACCAAATGGATGGTACTGAGTTGTGGCAGAGCCCCAAGGGGGAGCAGCAAATGGAGAGGACACAATCTGGACTAATCACTAATGTCTTGCTCCAAAAGGAATTATTCACTAACAAGGACTGGAAGACTGACTCTAAGACACAGTCCAGCAAAATGGCAAAGAAGCATCAACATAGAACTAAAACCAGAACAGAGGAGGTGACCAACAAGAAGGATGAAACACTGAGCGGTTCCAAAGGAGTTGGAGAGAAAATATACCAAAACGCCAAGAGCCAAGAATTGAAATCTAAACAACACGAACTACTGGGACCCAGGAATCCAGATCCTTGCCTGGAGGGGAAAATGCCCTAGAAAGAGACCTATGGGCTAAAACATAATCGGTTAAGCAGCAGCTAGAGAGGAGTTGGAGTGACCAGAGTCCGGAAGGGGATGGGGGCGGGACATACCCAAGGGAATAACAATTATGTAAAATAAATATTTTTTTTAAAAAAAAGCATTATAACTTAGCAAAAATATTATTTTTTAGACAAGTAAAAAATCTTCCGATTTTTACTTTACACAGCAGACTTTTGCTTCTTTGCTTTTACCGACCTTTGTAAAGCATATCATTATTTAATCACTTCATATTTAAACATAAGAATCCCAACTTATAGGTCATTTGCTTTATAACAGTCCATGTTACAACAGGAAAGATGAAGGACATACACTGATAAACATAAGACATTATGTAAAAAGTATCTAATTGAGAAATGGAGAATACAAAACAGCAAGATTACTTTGACTATAATATGAAAAATTCACTTCCTTTTTTTATGTGGCCCTTTAAAAATGACTAAGATTTGACCATGGTTATAGGGTAAATTCCAAAAAGAAGGAAAAAAAAAAATCAAAGCAAGGGCACGTGCTCAGGAAATTAAGTCTGTATAAAGATCAGCAAGATTTTCAACAGAGGAATGGCAGTAAGAAACAGAATTACCAAGGTGGGTTATATTTTTGCTTGATAAAAAACACACATGGAGAAATAAAACAAATATTTTCATTGTTTGCAAGGGTGATTTTATAATGTCTTGTAATAAAGCTAAAGCAGCTGTGACAACAAATTGTGTTGTCAAATTCCCAAAACACACACAGGAATTTAAGTACTGAATTCTTTAGAAAACAGTCAAACCACAAAATATATTTTTAATCATTGTAAAGTGTTATGCAAACATACAAGTGAGGAAGTTTAGAGCACAGTCTGGAATCAGTCTAATTCACCCTCATCTAACTAAAGGAAATAAAATTCAAATTCCTTTAAAGAATATCAACAAAAGAAATTAAAAATGGAATTCCAGAAACCTGTAATCTGATATCCTGTAGTGTTTTGTTGCATGATTCTCCTCAAAAATGCTATTATGAAAGAGGAAATCTGATGTAAACTGATTCCAGTAGTCAAGATTCTATTTATAGACTTTTACCAACATTCCACAGAAAAAAGTTGCTTAAACAGAATTTCAAAGAGCTAGAGACAAAGTCAGAAATAAGTGGAAAACTGACATGCAAAGAAATAGCTTAGAGTTGCTTTCCAATGTTCCCTTAAACTAAGGTCTATATTCACACATATTTTTCCCTAAAGGATCTTAACATTTCCTATAGATTATCTCCTTTGTTTTACATTTGTCTTCCAGTTATGGCATAAAAAAATAGGAATATGACCATAACTAGGCAAAAATATAAAGGAAAACTAATCGAAAGTACCAGGAAAATGATCTCAGGACTTATAACAGCAATGATCTACTTTGATCTGAAAAAATTCCTTCATGTATTTAATAAGCATGTAAAGAGAAACTGTAGTCCTACTGTGTGTGTGTGTATTAGAATACTTGGCACAAAGCATATGGGACCACTGCTTCAAACTCCGAAGAATTTGATGAATTCATTTTATTATACAGAATTTTCTCAAAAATTCAACTCCTAAAAAACAGACATATTGTTAAATCAATTAACTGTTATAATACTGCACATATACAAAAGACTATTTTCCTTATATTTTAACATTTTCTTGACAGTAAAGCTTTGTGAAAATTTATGGTTTGCTGGAAATCAAAGTATATGCTACACATTGATTTCCATTTAAAGATTTTGTTACTAAACAAACAATCCAGTAAAAAATAAAATGGGCAGGAGAGCTAAATAGGCAGACACTGCTCCAAGGAAGATAGGCAGATGTCTAGCAGGCATATGAAAAATTTAACATCACTTATCAGGGAAATACAAATCAAAAACCACAAAGAGATAACACCTTACTTACACAAGTGAGAATTGACTATTTAAAAAACAAAAACAAAAACCATCAGAAACAAGTGCTGGCAAGGGTGTGAAAATAAAAGAAACCCTGTCATCCCTCTTGGTGGGAATGTAAAAGGACTAGCCCTTATGGAAAGTTTTGTTCAGGTTTCTCAAAACACTAAAAATGGATCTGCATGACTGACCATGCCATTACTGGGTACAGACCTGAAGAACACAAAAAAATTGAAAGGAACTCTATTTTCATATGTTTATTGCAGCACTATTTATAGTAGCCACGATACGGAAACAAACTAAATGCTCTCAAACTAATGAGTGAATCAAGAAAATGTGATATATACACAAAATGGAATATTGTTCAGCAATCATAAAGCTAAAGCCATTTGCTTAAAATGGATGGAACTAGAAGAGATTACACTAACCAAAGTAAGTCATAAGGAGAAAGATAAATACTAGATAGTTCCACTTATATGTGGAATATAAAGAAACCAAAGAAAGGGTCAAAAAGACAAAGCTGACCATAGATATGAGGCATCCAAAATTTGAGGGGGGGGGAACAGGGAAAGGAAGAGTGATGAAAACAGGTTGGGGTAAAAAGCACAAAGTCATGGACCACTGGTGCTCTGATGGTGGGAGAGCTCCAGTGACTACTCCTGAGGAAAACGCTATACTGTCAAAAAATTAACAGGGATGCAAGAAAGGAACTTCATTAAAAAAATAATTAAAAAAAATTTTTTTAATGAAAGAAATCACTAGAGAATTGCTCTGCTAATACTCAAAGTCTGATATGGGGTCCCAGAAACTGCATTTCTAACACTTTTCCCCATCAAGGCTTATGCAGTTAACTCCTGTATCTCTTTTGAGAACTAATTAGGGCAACGTTTAGCAATGGTTAAGAAAAGTAGATTCTTTATCAAAACTTTTTGCATGGTTTTATGTAAAGATATAATACAAAGAGAATTTGCTACCTAAAATCATTTTGTTTTGGTGTTTTTTCCTTACCCAACTTACAGGGTTGAGCTGTCAAAAATTTATTATAATCTCTAAGGGTCTTTTATTGTATTTACTGGAAATTTCAGATCACTTTTCTACTAAGCAGTCTAGATTATTTGAAAATTAAGATTTTTTTTAAAGTTTTTTTTTTAACTCCGTATCTCTAATATGAACAAAATAGTAATCCTAATCTTATTTTGGAAAATATAATTATATACATGGTTGTAATTAAGATAATCCATATAACAGATAAGTTGATAATATTGGTCCTTTCAAAGACATTTTCCATCATGTAATTTTTCTGATATACCAATCATATCACAACATTCAATAAATTCCTCTAGAATTTGTATTCTCATGTAGTTGACTTTCATAATCATCAAATATCTAGCTTACCTAGAATATGTGGATAGCTATCAAGCTGTGATCTTCATTTTATTCCTTTAAATATATGACTTTATTAATTTGACAGGTAGCCTCACTGAGTTGGAGGCAGTATAATGCAATGGTCATAAGTAAAGACTTGAGCTAGAATACAGAGGTTTGCATCTTAGATGTGACATTTACAAATTACATCATGATCTTAAATACTTTACCTTAGCCTCTCGGTGCCCCAATATTCTCAACATGTGCAAACAGCTCTTAAATCAAAGACAAGGCTGTGTATAAAGACTAAAGGAAAAAGCACTTAAAACTGTCTTGGGAATAAGCACCTTATAAAGTGGTTTCTACTATTTAATACAAAATTTTCTCTGAAGATGTAGAGCAATACAGTTTTTTGGCATTTCTCACATAGAAGTCACATTAAAAATACAAGAGATAAAACTACAATGAGATACCACCTTACACCAGTAAAAATGGCCCAAATCCAAAAAACGGGCAAAAATGGGTGCTGGCATGGATGTGGAGAGAAAGGAACACTCTTACACAGCTGATGGGAATGTAAACTGGTCCAGCCACTATGGAAAGCTGTGTGGAGGACCCTCAAATTAATGAAAATGAAACTACCATTTGACCCAGCAATTTCTCTTCTGGGAATCTACCCAAAGGAAACCTCAATCTTGTACCTAGGGACACCTGTGCCTGGATGTTTACTGCAGCACTGCAATTGCAAGGACATGAAAACAACCCAAATGACCCAAAACAGAAAACTGGATGAAAAAGATGTGGTGATCAACAAAGAGAAAAACAAAAACCACATGGTAATATCAATAGATGCAGAGAAAGCATTTGACAAAGTCCAGCATCCATTCATGATAAAAGCCCTTGAAAAACTGGGTATTAAAGGAACTTATCTCAACATAATAAAAGCCATCTATGACAAACCTACAGCAAATATCATCCTAAATGGAGAAAAGCTAAAAGCATTCCAGCTGAGATCTGGAACTAGGCAAGGATGTCCACTCTCCCCACTACTCTTTAACATTGTATTGGAAGTTCTAGCTAGGGCAATAAGGCAAGAGAAAGGCATAAAAAAAAAGGGATACAAATAGGTAAAGAGGAACTGAAGCTATCATTATATGCAGATGATATGATTCTCTACATAGATGACCCCAAAAAATCCACAGAAAGATTACTTGAAATAATAAACCAGTTCGGTAAGGTAGTTGGATACAAAATCAACACACAGAAGTCAGTAGCATTTCTATATGCAAAAAGTCAAATAGAAGTGTAAGAAATCAGAAAAACCATCCCATTTACCATCGCACCAAAAAAAAAATTAAATATTTGAGAATAAACCTAACAAAAAATGTGAAAGAATTATACAAAGAAAATTTTAAAACACTCCTAAAAGAGATAGAAGAAGACGTAAGAAAATGGAAAGACATTCCCTGTTCATGGATTGGAAGAATTAATATTATCAAAATGACCATCTTACCAAAGGCAATATATAGATTCAATGCAATCCCAATAAAAATCCCAATGACATTTTTTAAAGAGATAGAACAAA
>PVHY01001832.1:109823-143700 GCA_004024945.1 Uropsilus gracilis | reverse complement strand
AAAGGGAGGTAACACACCAAGGGGGGATGGGCAATAGGAAGCAGGGAGAAGGATAAAAAAGAGGGGAGGTGGAGTGTATGGACACAATTTTGGAGAGGAGCGTGGAGAGTGGAGTGAGAGCGAGAGCCTAGAGATTGGGATCAGGCGCGGAGGTTTGGGGCCTCGGAAGAAGGACCCGGCGGGGTCCTCTGGAGCTTTTTTACCTCCCCAGCACTTGGTTCCTGAGGAGCAAGACCTGTGTGAAGGCGGAGGAGAGGTGACCCGGGTGAAGTGCGGAGCCACGGTGACACTCGGACAGGCCTGCCTTTGGGAGACCATCTGAGCCCCACCTGTGTTGGTTGGATTCATCTGGTACCAACTGGAGCGACAGGATTGGGAGTAAAGGTCCTGGCATTTTCAACCAGAAGTGCCCTAAGACTGAGGTAAACCCCACGAAGCTCCTTGAGGAGCAGAAGTGGGGCTCTATTCGTTTGGAACATTTGTGAGGGTGTGGACTCTTTCGGTTTTTTTTTTTTTTTTTTTTCGTATCTGTAAATAAATCTGTTTATCCTGGTTGTTAAGGTTGATATCTGAGCAGCTGCTGCGCGCAGGCGGGAGAACCCATAGGAAGGAGGAATTTAAACAGGGGTGTCCCTATCCCCCGATAACAGTGTCAACAGAGATAATATGTTCCACAAAGTTTAAGACAGTTACAAACTCACTATTTATAGAAAAAGTTGCAGACTCTTACCCTCACGTGTATTTATTTGTTCATATCTATAGTTTAAGTTTGATTTCAGCAACTGGACATTTGATCATTCAGAATTAGGCCATAGTCAACTCAATTCCAAGACAGAACAGAACAATTTCGGCCCATTTAGAGCCTTCTACCAATTTCTATATGGACAAGGATCCTTGAATCAGAGCCAAATCGGTAGAAGAAACCTGTTCTCTAAAATCAGAGTATACATTTGACCTTTTCTTTTGATCCTTCGGCCTTCTCTCTTCCAGTGACATTCCTTCAAGTTTCAGAAGAACTCAACATCCTCTAAGGTACAGTCAAGGAGGAATAAGGAGTCACACATAATGCCTACATTAAGGACACAATCATGACATTGTTGTAGTTGTGCCCACTGTGAGGTATTTTTATTTAAGTATGATTTTCCGAGTCAACTTAAGTTCGGTTGGAAAATAGCAAGAGCGTATTCCCACATAATATCCGTTTACCATTCAGATGCATTCATATTAGACAGAGTTGTTTCTCTCTTTATTTAGCAAGTGATAGGTAACTCCCTCAAGGATCCATAGAAGTGAATCAGAGGAAAGATAAGAACAGATGACTGGATGAAAAAGATGTGTATATATGCACAGGGGAATATTACACATCAATTAAAAATGACAAATTTGATGACTTTTTGGTAACATGGATGTACCTAGAAGAAATCATATTGGCAGAAGCAAGTCAGGAGTAAAAAGACAGAAACCAAATGGTTTCACTAATATATGGACAACCCAACAAGAGTACACAACTGGGGGAGGGGACCAGCTGGAATAATTTATATATATAAATTTATATATATATAAATTATTTAAATAAAAAAGATAAGGAAAAGGCAAATATAGAATTATTGATTACTAAGTAGGGTTCCTGGACCCAGTTCCAATGAGAGTGAATATGAAGTTTTTGCTTTCACAAGCAATACTCAAAACATCAGTTGGGAGCCCACGAATTCCACTCAATTCTGATAATATATACCATACATACACCAGATTCCACAGGTGAATACCACCCACTTCAGAAACACAGGTTCTTGCGCACATTTCTGAATTACTGGCTACACATCAGATACTCCAACTCCCTCTACAGCTTCTATTATTTTGTTAATATGACTTCAAGGACTCAGGACATTCATTTATTTACTTGATAGAAGACCAGTATTGTAAAGAATATTTAAAAATTAATCAGCAGCCAAATAAAGAGAAACAAGTAAATAATCAAAGAATGGGGGAGGGTGTGCAGCTTTCTTGCTATTTCTAACTATTGCATCCTCCTAGATGTCAGCATGTTCATGGGCCCACAAGCTCTCCCAAGTTGCCCAGTTTTTTTTTTTTGTTTGTTTTTATGAAGGTTTATTTAGAGAAGCATGATTGGTTAATATTTAATGGTTATTGACAATTGAACTCAACCGCCAGCCCCTCTCTTCAGGGAGTTCTAGGGGTGGAACAGAAAATTATAACTTCCTAATCTTATGGTTGATTTTGCAAATAATAAGTTCCAATCCCCAAAATAGTATATTCTATAAAAAATATATCACGATCAACACTCAAGAAATTTCCAAGGGTTTTGGACACTGTATATCAAATCTATGAAAATCATACATGTATGAAAAATATTTTTAGTCATCTGAATGATCAAATGTATATTTCTTATAAATCATAGTCATCTCACAAAGTTTTACTTTTAACTGTTAAAGATGTGTATGCTTTGGTCCTAGTAGAACTGATTTTATTATTTATTAGGATGGTACTTTTTTAAGTTGCAAATATCACTACATGATGTTTTGTTTGTTTTTTTAATCATGTGACATGACCTTCCTGTACTTCTAGGGGTGTATAGTAATGGGATAAATCTCTCACTTTGGCTGGGTTGGTAATTGAATAGTTTCAGTTATGCACCATCTCGGTTTTCATTGTTCAGCTCTCAATATCATAGCAGGTGATTTCTGCTAGTTTTTACAGTCTTATCGTGTACATGCTGAGCCCAGCCCTTAGCCAAGTAGCTGAAGTAAATGTCACACAGATTTCTGGATTACACTCCTTCACATCAAGTTCCTGTACAGTCTCATCTTTTCAGTTCCCTGAGCTTCAGAATACATCTTCTTCATTAGCTATCAACTGGAATTTATGCCTCTTCAACTAAGGAAGAAGAAAATTTTCTTTCAAGAAGCTTGAAGCCATCATTTTGAAAGAACTATCAAACTCAGCAAAACTGAAGAAGGGAGCAAGAGAGGGAAGAAGGGTAAATCGGGGGAGGGATGGGCACAAGAGATTAAGATGATAGTTCAGGGTGAGAGAACCTCAGGGTATACAACAATGTAAAATATATGTGTGTATGTGTGTGTGTGTGTGTGCAATCTATTAAAATTTTTTAAAAAATACCAAAAATTAGCAACCATTCAGAAACACAGACCTCCTAACATTTAGTTTCTTTACAAAAATGGAAACTATCTAGTCTCTCGTTAGGCTTCTGAGATGTAGACAGAGAACATTTGGCTACCCCTTGGACAAAGTCAATTAACAAATAGAGATATTTTAAGATCTCTCCCTCAGCCTCAGCCCTGAAGAGGCCCTGTGCAGTAGAAGGTAGTCATGACTGTGCTCTGATATCCTTCTTTTATGACAATAGCCTTAAATAATAGTTTTTACTTATTGATTTAAATTTGTCCACTATAAAATTTGCTTTGACATTTGAATATATGTATCCCATATACTTTTTCATGTCAGTGCATTTGCTATATCTTGAAGCCAGTATAGAGAAAAAAATGGGAAAAATTTCATTCAAAAGGAATCGTACAGTTTTGATTGATTACTAAAGGATGCAAGTTTAAGGAATTTGTTTTTCTCTTAAAATGGGCATATAGATGTTATTACATCTTTGGATGGTTATGTAAATGATCCATAAAAGATTACTTAAAAGTAAGATAATTGCAGGCTCAAAGTATGAGTAAAAAAAAGTGTTCAGTTCACACAAAATCAGAAGGTTGAATTTAGTGATCCTAGGTATAAGTTCATAAACACAGGATACTGATACTGACACAAGCATGTCAGTAAATTTATTAGTGGAAATCTGATGAGATTTTTCCAAATATATTATTTCCTTAGTACAGAGGAAAAAACAGATATTTCTTTGTAAGAACACAGATGAGGATATTACTATAGCAGAGCTGATGAGGAAGGCATGGATGCTTTGAGAGTTGGGATTCATCAGGCTGAGATCTTGACTATGTAAGAACAGTAAAGAAATACAATGACAAATGAGTAGGATATACTCAGGGAAGAGACTAGCGGAGAGATGATGTCATAATATAGAAAGATAGCAGTTGTATAGTCCAATATATATACATCTTAGAAAGGATAGGGGATAAATAAGAAGAGATGTTTATTTAATCTTTTGGTGGAACAGAAACAAACAGTACCTCCTTATATGTAGATCTTGCATCTATGTATGGCATAGGAGGGAAAATGCAAAAAATAATATGGCAAATCAATTCAGAGGAAGTAGAGTGTCATGCATGTGTTGCCTGGTTTTTGAGACAGGCTTCATTGCACAGTGTGGCAGTATTTATGTCCTTACTGCATCTCAGCTTTCTTGTGTGAAATGGGTTATGACTATGGTAATTCACTCATAAAGGTTTCCTGGAGTATAAGTTCCCTAATACAAGTGAAGTGTTTAAGATACAGCAAGGTAACCCTATGCATTCAGTAATATTTGACAAACAGTATTTGCTCAACTGACTGTCCAGGAAAAAACATAAAGCAACAGTATTTATAATCTGTGATGGGATTCATAACTTAGCTTTCAAAATATATGGAAAAAGAAATGGGGAGAAACTAGGTCTCATTTAAGATGTTGCAGGGATAATTTTTTGTCTGAGGGTCAAAGACGTGAGATGCTGGGGTTACAGGGTCATGGAGCATGGTAAAATTAAACCTATCTTTCAGGGCATATCTTTCCTCTAAAAGGATTGATAATAAATAATACAGTTCCACAGGGTATCAGTTCACAACCTCTCAACTCTCTGATGGGAGAGCAATTATAGACAATATGTAAACATATTTCTATGGCTGTGGTTCAACAAAATTTCATTTATGGATTCAGTGGTTCTGTTTTGATTTATGTGTCAGACTTATTGTATTAATATGCCAGAGTTATTGCAACAAAGTACTACCACCTAAGTGGCTTAAGTAGCACAAATCGTTTTTCTCACATTTATGAAAGTTAGCAGTGGAGATCAGGTGTTGGCAGGTCTGGTTTCTCCTGTGGACTGTGAGGAAAGGATCTGTTCCCTACGGGTCTCTCTTCTTGGCATGTATGTCTTTTTTCAGTGTCTCCTTTAGTAGTGTTCTCCCTGAATATGTTCTGTCTCCAGATTTATCTAACACCAGTAGTATTGGATAGGTCTACTCATTCACTTGATTAGTAAATGGTGGATAAATTTATAAACATCCAATCTCCAAGTAACATCACATTTTAAGATAACTGAGGTTAAGACTGTAATGTAGGACTTTTTGGTGATACAATTCAGTATACAATTCAGTATACAATTCAGTTGTCAAATCTTACTTTAATATCAACATAACCATTCAGTTCTAATATTACCCCCTGGGGTTTGGTTTCTTAGTTAATTCGGGGAGCTGTTATTTTTCCTTTATAGTGTTAATTTTCAGGAAAACTGATACAGTACTAAAAAGTTGATCTCTGTCAGCAAAAGCTTTCTAGCATCCTAATAGTCCAGATTTGGGGTTTCTGTTTTACCTGAATGCTAATGAAGCTCTACAATCTGCTTTCTATCTGACAGATTATACTAGAAAACCATGGTCAGGTGGAGAGATCGAGAGCTGCTGTCTAAGGCAGACCTACAAAGCAACTCAAATTTCTAGATTGAAGACACACAGGTGATCTTCAAAGACAACCACCTGCCAAAGAATAGCATATGTTAAGCTTGATGGAGTCAGCCCACAGAGAAAGATGTCATCTTCCTACCAGCTTCACTCCCCCATATCTTACCTTTTTCCTGATACAACCCCACCCATCTCACACTAAGAGACTGTTTCTGTTTCAGTGTGGTCATTGAAACTAGAGTATAAAGTGGAGAGATGAAGATGGAGTGAAGGTGTATCGATGAAGGGTTTCTTAGTGAGAAAAACAAAACACATAAGACACATCTGCGCATGTCTATCTAAATGACCACTGTATATCTATATTTATAGCTATACACACATATATTATATATATCAAATAATATTAATTAATTTTATATATTAATTGAATTATATACATTGTTTAAATAGAATGTATCAGATGCATAATTTGAATAAAGCGCAAACTGTGAGTGTGTACCTGTCTGTGTGTGTGGCATGATATATATTAGCTATTTCATGGGGTGGCTTGTAAATATCTAATGTTGACAAGGGTTAAGTCACTAAGGATAGGGTGCAAAATGATGTGATGAGAAAAACCAAACTGAAGACTGAGAGTTAAATTAGACTACCAAGAAAAGATATATTTGTCACATTTACGCATGCATTTAAAATTATGCAATTGCGTGGGGATATATATTTATAAATATATGTATATTAAAAAATCTTCAAAAGGTGGTGAGGGGAATGTGGAAGTCTGGGAACTAAAGGAGCAGCTTTGCCTACTTCACAGTTTGCATTGGGTGTGTTAAGCATGTGCTTGCTTTGGAGAGTTCCAGGAAGCTTGTAAGAAGCAAAAATAGTTTTGCCACTTAACATTTTAATTGTAGCCAAACTTCTATAGAATTATTAAAAATGATTTAGAGAAGTTCTGATTATTTTCTTACATAAGTAAAAAAGTTGCTATATACTGATGACCTCAATAAGAATTATTAGGATTCGAATTCTATCAAATTCTCACCAGCTTACAGCAATCGTGTATAATAAGAAGACTCAGAACTTACATAGTGATTGCTAGAAGCAGCCACTTTGGAAATCATTTAGTCTATGTTTACTCCATTAATTCTCCCAGGAAAACTATGAGGCAAATACTTCTAAGCTGATTCCAGGGTTGACAAAATTTGTTCTTTGTGGGATTTTTGCTGATGCACTGGCCTGGAAACTCTCTCACTGTAGACAATCTTCAACATATTGGCATCCCCTCTACCAAATCCAAAGGAAAATGTCTGCTACTGATCAGAATCAATCTTATAACTTCTTTTATTCTGATATCAAAGTCATCTTTAAAACAGCTCACCTGATTACTTCATGTTCACCCAGCATGATTTTCTCTTTAACTTAAAATGATTGAATAGATACTTAATCATGATAATAAAATCCCATTATATTCACAAATCTGTCCTGTTCTCCAGGATAGGAAAATGAACAGGAAGTATAAACCAGGGCTAGCATCTTGGCAACCATTTTAGATCCTTTAAAACCTTAAAACAAAGAAAAGGGACATACATATTAAACCCCATCCCAAAGTTAACTAGTAATTGGAACTCAGAAACTGTATTTATAAATGTCCTATTGACAGTCATCTTAGTTAGTTTTCTTTTATCCATCTTAGAAAAGATAGTATTGAATATAATGGGTATTGTCTACATTGCTTTGGCACATACCTGAAATTCAAAGATAATTGTTGCCCAACAATATCAATTTCTGTTTCTAATATTTTGGTTTTCATTGAATATTTCCAGAATTACATTGGCTTGACTGAGACTAGGAGAGAATTCATTAACTATGCCCCATTCCTTATTTAATTATATTAATGTACTAATGATTTACTTCCAATATTAACAAGAGTGAAGCACACTTTATTCTAAAGGTTACACTTGACAATTTGGTTGATATATTTACTCTATGCTTACATAGACTTTCCCAAGTCCTGCTAATTTGCTCCAAGGTCCCCATCCTTCTTCTTTTAAGAATTCCATATTACTACAATTAATATAATGCCATTCTTATTTTATAAAATTGTCAAGAACTGTGAAGGAGTGGATACTTTATGTCCATGGAAACTAATGTCAACCATTACACTTTCATAACTATTGGCAGAAATGAGACTTCTGAGACAGACAATAAGGATAGTTGTTATTCATATCAATTTTAGTAACAGAATATTTCATTGGTGCAACCTCACTAAATTCTTAGGTAGTGGTTCAGATTTCAAGGGAGTAGCTCCAAGTAAAAAAATGCCTGAAATATTTTATAATGGTTAAGAATCTACCTGAGCTCTGTTGTGAAAGGGTTAACTTTTCTTGTAATGGTAAGTAAATTAATCTTTTCCTATAGAAGGATATACTATATTTTCAAGATTATGAATGACATAAAATCCCTGAAAGGCAGCTCAGAATGAAGGTAGGCAGTTCTTTTGTTCATAACATATGCAGGAAACTGTGAATCAGAAAATTATCACTAACATTAATTTATATCTTTAAAATTACTCCCATTTTTGAAATAGAAATGCACTAACTTTTCTTTAGATAGCATATGCTTGCACATGTTATCTATGTTTTAATTACAAAATTTAATAGCATTTACTATTTTTAGACAAGCACTTGAGTTTTGTATTTTTACCTGATTAGTTCATGTGATCTTCATTATATCCATATGAAACTTGGGGGCCCATCCTCTTGGTCTCCTAAAGCTAGGGCTACAGAATAATCTCATGGACCTACTGTTAGCTCTCCAACATGTAAAATCCTCAGCACTGGTTTGGACACTAGATAATCCCTCAATGCATGATGGTAACCCACTGATGCATTATTCATTGAGACAATAGGTTTTTTTATTGTCTCTTAAGTTCATTTTAAAAACAAAGAGACAGAGGCACAGAGACTAGAAGCAGGAAAACAACATACTCTGGGTAATAAATGTCAGGAACTATAAACTCACAAGTTAATTCATAAGTTTTATGTTCATGTAAAATACAATGAATCTTTTCTGAAAAAATAGGTATTCTATTTACTGGATATTTCAACCTATTTCCAAAATTAGTATTGTTAGATGAAGAATACCATGGAGGTAAAAGGAAAAAAATAAATGAGCACATAATTATTGTGGTACAATTTCCTAATATTTGTGCAGATAGAATTATATGATTCAATAGTTCCTAATTAAAAGCACATTTGCATATAACTTTTGGCATCATAATAAATACGGATCTTTACTTTAGCCCAATGTTTGGCCATACTTATTTTATTTTGAATATTAGTTTCAATTTGGGAAAATTAATTTACAACCTAAACATATATATATTATTTCATGTTAGTACACATGTGCATTGTATGTGGCTTTTGATACTTAAGGTCAAAATAAGACTAACATCTTTTAAATTCATATTTATAGTACTCTACATGGTCATGTTTATTTTCATGAATAGAAGAATCAGAATCAATTTTAACTTAGAGAGTAATAAAGGGAATTTATAAAAAGTCAGGGATGGTTGATCACATGTCAGAATAAATGGATAAGGTAAACATAATACAATTAAAACCATAATAAAGTTTTATGATAGTAACAAAAATAATTTCCTTTCTTAATACATGGGAAAATAATTTCTCTCTTAATTAAAGTTTCGGGGGAGTCCTATGCCCTGTCTGACCTTATCCTACTGAAGAACTTGAAATTGTTTCCTTCTGTTCCACATTTAAGTGGTTGTCCACACTTTATAGAGTTGATATAAGGAAATCCTTAGACTTCTTAATCCAGGATAGAGGATGATACCAGAGTAAATTGTGCCAACAATATATAATTCTAAAATCTAAAGCAGAAAGTCCTTTCATAAAATTACACTCACAGAAGCATTAACGCTTGTAAGTGTTTGGACAACATAGGGCACAGTGATTAACAAAGGTGTCCATTAGGTAAAGGATCGATAATTTCCTACATTATACACTATTTAAACATAAGAACTTGGTAGACCTGAGTTTGAGAACAGATTCTGATACCAATTATTTTAATAATCTAATAGGATTTAAAGTTTCCTGACCTGTAATTGCCCCATCTCAAACAAAGAAATTCCTCAATTATGGGAAAGAATGAGAGAATTCTATTCACATTGCTTATTTCAGAATCTACTAAATAGAAAATAATAAATGGTATACACAGTGTAGATAACTTTCATTTATTAGAGTCCTGTGATAGACTGAATACTGTGTGATTTTAGGAAGATAGATAAATAAAACAATGTTCCTTCACTAAATATCTTACTTCATTTGGGCTGGACACAAGTAAGCAAAGATGTCTGTCTACATAAGATGGTAAATGCAAAGACCTGCTAAAATGAATAACTTGAGATATCAGGCCATTCACCTTGGAGAGTGAAATCTATTCTAAAACTTAAGCTATTAGCATAACAGTACCAGTTGAATAGTGAATGGAATGGTTTGGTCTTAAGGTGAACACATGTTTTTATGCAACACATTGTATTGTAGAGGGAATTCATCCTGGTCTCTCTATAGACAGAGACATTTTAAAGGTAAAACAAATTTGGAAATATGGACAGAATTTTCTAAATTTGTCCTGAATTTTGAAACGGGTTTTGATTTTTCCTTTTTCTAAGGGGGGGGGGGGCAGAAGTGAGTCACAAAAGAGCATATTTATGGAAAACTGAAGTTGGTAGAAAGGCTCATGATAAATGAGTAATGAGTGAGAAACCAGTAGGTGCAAAATATCATTCAAAAAAGCCCAGATTTTGTTCTGTAGACGAATGTCCCCAAAGAGTGGTCAGAAAGCCACTTAGTCTCCACTCAGAAGTCTTGAGAGTGTGAATTAAGAATCAGCTCCTATAATTTTATCAGCAGTGGTTTTTAAAGCAGCAGAACTGCACATTGTGCTCAAGATAAGATGGAGTCATTGACTAAACATCTCTAAAAGATGTCAGTGGTCTCTATAGGTAGAGTTAGAGAAATACAAGAAGGCAGATGAGCAAATTTACACATTTATGCCAAGAAAAATCTGATAAATAATAGGGATACACGGTAGAAAAAAACAGGCAAGTTCTTCGGACTCTTGAACCTGTATTCTTCCAGAAAATAGATAAATAACAAACAAGCCCATTTTTAGAACAGAAGTTCAAGATACTGTAAGGGTAAATATGCATTGGCATACTCAAGATTGGTGAACCAAGGAAATCTTGAAGCGAATAAGAGTTGTACTTAGAAAAAAATAAGAAGAAATCATGTGGGTAAAGCCTGAAAGCAGAATAGAGCAGAGTTTTAAAGGTAGAGGAAACATTATCATTGGAAGCCCTAAGGCATGAAAGAACATGTTTCTTTGGAGCTACTCCAAAGTAGCTTTTATTTTGGACTAGAGAACTTATTTAAGAGTACAATATAGTCATATAAATTCTCTTATGATATTTAGAGCTTGCTATGTTGTGGTATGCATTATAAATTATAAGAAAACATTTTTAATTAAAGTTTGAACTGTGAATGTATTTTGCAGCAGGATGTACACAATGCATTAGACAGGCAATTTTCAGTCACTTAGTGAAAAAAGAAACACATTGTTTACATTAAATAATTAAGTAAAATATATTGATAAAGAAAAAATATTGTATATGAATTATTCCTGAAGGAAAGTATATATAGTAAAATATAAATTGAAATGTAATTATATTGTATGGTACCTAATGTAGATAAATTGCTTTCATAAACTGTTGTTTGGGTTTCTTGCATTTTTTTAGCTAAAATAAAGGAGTGTTTCATTTTAATGATGTTTATATTTTGCTTCTAAATAATGAGATAGCAGAGAGAGTGTTAGATTGCTATTTAAAAGCATAAATAGAACATTAACACCTCATGGGTGCATATAATTCATTCCCAAGAAACAAACTAATATGATAAAAAGTGGCAATGATTATATAATATAACAGTTCAAATGAACTGTTGACTAAGTTACTAACAAGTTCAACAGAAGTCAACAAACTCTTATATAAGTTTGCCTATTATTCACCTAGAATATTTTTGTTATGTTTAAAGTGAAATCTTGCCCTATTTATTTAATCATTGAATTAAAAGAGATGTATTTATCATTACTAGAAATTAAAACCAATAAAACATGTTTTCAGTAACCTGAGTCCCTGGGTGTGTAGTAAAATTATGAGAGGAGAGAAAAATAAAAAGAGAGAGAAGAAAAAAGAGGAAAAGAGAGAAATGAAAAGGGGAAGAAGGAGGGGAGGGGAAGTGAAGGTAGAGTGTTTTATGATTATATAAGATATATAGGAAAATCATGTATTCTAAACATAGTAGAAAATTTTAGGGATTCAACTCTTCATTCTTTCACTCATAGTGAAATACAAGGCATAAAGACTGAAACTAGCATGATCTAACTAACCTTTTCATTAAGACATTCCAAATGAATATACAAAAATGAATCTAGTAGTTAATACAAAAAGCTACTGAAAATTTTCAGGCAAAGTTTGATGGAAGGTGTACATTTATATCAGTATGATGATGAGAAGAATATGAAATGGATTCAAGAAAATGTTATAATAATCTTTATAATGGTTCATATATGAAAGAAAAATAAGATTTCTGATTTTATCAACAGTTTGGATGGTAGATGTGGTTTTGTAGAAAGGGAATTTTGAATGCGAATGAAAATAGGAGGATTATATTGTGTTGATGGTCATGTTTTTGTACAATTTTATAGTGGAATAGACTTGAAAATTTACAAATATTCATGAGAAGAGCATGATATTAAGGGAGATATTGAACTGATAGGAAAAGGAAATAATTTAAGATTGAAATGAAGTTTCTATATAAAAATTAAAATAGTGATCATAGTTAATTTATGATATTAATAACATCAAAAATAGGGTGGGATCAAAAGAAAACATATAGACTGATAACAAACCTCAATAATGCATTCTTCAAATAAGTTATATTTTATATGTTGGTAGGAAGTGAAGGCAGAGAAATATGTGGTAGATTTGAGATATGTATAAGGAAATCTCAAAATTCTTGATGTACCTGGGAAATTAGAATTGCATGTGTGAGAATGCAATTGATATTACAAATTTCCATTCATTGCCTAATTGTATGGTGTTCTCTAACTATACTCAGAAGTTAAACAATATTTATAGAGAAAGTGGGATATTTAAATGGAAGTGAGGTTAGTTTTAACTGATTGGACCAGAGAACAAAAAATCAAGGCATTAGAAAAAGTAATCCCAGGAAAATAAAAGGTCAATAATTGTTGAAAGAAATGATGAGGACTAGTAGTTTTTGTCACCTGTTTTAGATTTGAGAATGATCATGAAGTTGAGAGAAACCTAAGATTGAGTTGGTATATGTATGTGTGTGTACATGATGTGAGCATATGAGTTAAGAGGAAGCAAAAGAAATTAAATCTTAACCTAAGTTTCTATCTTGACTAGATACACAGAAGATAAGGGAGAAACTAATTTAGCTTTGTTGGGTAGTGGTTATAATTTTGAACTTCTGAGAAGTTTAGTTGTCTGTGGATGCAACATTCAGGATTTTTCTATGAGACCAAACATACCTCATTTTGAAGAGGGAGCTGTTAGTATAAATATTTGCTGTATCTACAAATGGATTAGAGTTTATAAGGGTTATACTAATAAGAGAAGAGAGAACTCTGAAGAATAGAGCCATTGGAGATGAGATGCACAATCATAAAGTCACAATATCTGGACTATTAGAGTGCCTGGCACACAAACACTCAGACCTGAGATTCAAATATCAGTAGGAAAGGCATGACCTTGGCTCATTGAAAGCCAGAAAAATCTGAGACAATGTGTTGGCAGAACTTGTAGGGAGATGGTCTTTGAGTTTTCATCCTTGTGGTTCTATGGCACAATGCCACTGGTGGTGCCGTGCATTATAACTCTCTGCAAAACTGCCTAATATTTTTCTGGCATCAGCAAATAAAAGCTTAAAGGTCACTTATAGAGGAGCTGAATGCCAAGGATACTGTATGGCAGAAATCTGCATAGAGAGGTAAAGGGGGTTAAATTACTCATCCTTCCTTTACCACTTCCCTAATAGCCTGTAAGGACAACGTTTATATCATGCCAATCAACAAATATGAATAGTTAAAGGGTTCAGTTCTATTTTCAAAAGAAGAAATAATGGATAAATTTGCAGTTGATTGGTAGTAATTTGCTAAAAAGCACAGTAAGATATTCATTTGAAGTAAATTATTGAAGCAAACTTAGAGCTGTAAATAAAGATTAGAAAGAATAATGGAGACTTGAAAGTCATCTAAGTTGAATAAGCAAGTCATAAAATTGGTAAAACACATTAGCATGTTCTCTACAAAAGCAGCAGGTAAACTTATGGTGTGTCAGGGTGTTGTGTTGTGAGGGAGGCACGGAAATAAGGTGAAAACTGTTTAAAGGAAATTGCACTATATGTGATAAGACATGAAGAGCTCCCTAACCAAGGGGTGGCAAGGCAGAAGATATAGTAATATTAATAAACTAGAACCATATTTTAGATGGTTAATTGGCTGTGAGTGATGATTAGAGAAAATGCAATGAATTTGCTACCTTAATTTCATCTCAACAAGTCTAGAATTAAATGGGAATCATTTAGGAAATTAACTTGAGAAGGGAGGATAGTTAAGTTGTAAAAGTTACAATAGGAGAAAAATTGGCCAAATCATGGAATTGAGACATCAAAGAGATGGTGGGAAAACAGGGGATTTAAAAGCCAAGGGAGGTTAAAAACGAGACAGTGGTCAGTGGGGTGGGACACTCATAAATACAGCAAAGTGAACATTATAAAAATTATTCACTTCTAGTTAGTACTATGTTAGTGAACATAATGGCAGGAAGCTTTATTTTATGGGAAGTCTGAAGTTTTTGTCAAGTGAACTTATGTCCAAATTCCCACCTTACCACTAATCAACGGTCTGTCTTTTAAAGAGTTTAATTTTTTTTCCTTAACCTTTGGGTTAAGATTTTTTTTTTCCTAAACCCTGGAAATTAGAAATGCTAATAATAGTTGTCTCAAAAGATGCACTTAACGATGAAATAATTTACTAATGTAGAATCAATTTTAGGTCTCTGTTGTGTCGCAATTTGTATTGGTGGTGATGGTACTGAAGACTGAAAGTAAGAATTAGCATGCTAAATGAAAAGAGAGCAAATGGAGTCTATAAATGTAGAGGCATATTTCAGGAAGTTTGACATTTATAGGAAGTTAAAAAAATCTATTTAAGTTAAATGGGACAGGTTGGAGGTTGAGGCTCCAAGTAGTTCCATGAAACTGTTCAAGGCAAGAATTTGAAGCAGTAGGAAACACCTTTGCATAAATTGCCAAGACCGGGAAGTACTGCTTGTGATTTACATTTGTTAATCAGCAGATAGATACTCAGAGTTAAACTGCCATACATAATACAGCATGCAAAATAGTTAGCATACCCCTACCTAAATCCACTACTCTGAGTTTAATCATGCTATTTAATTGCCAAGCTTAATTTGAAAATAATTGTTCACAGCAATTAAGTAAATGCCCCAATTTCATTAACAGACTTTCTAATTAGAACCTATAACATAAAAGTGCTAATGTTGCTTCATTAGCTTTGATTTACTGTTTCTGATGCTACCTTTTTTTATTATTCTTTTCTTCAAATCTGACATTGTGTTTTAGGGTTAATTATGTTTGTTTCTTGCAAATATCAAGGGATTATTATTACAGGATCAAAGGATAGCTATATCTTATATTAAAATTTCATTTTAACTTTCCAGATTAAACACATACTGGGAGCCAGCATTTTAAACATCCTTATTGTAGAGTAGTTTAAAGCAATTAGTGAGAATTGCATTTGGCTTGAATTGTAAGCAAACAGGTTTTTCAAAATTGAATATGCTCTTTCACATATGGTATCTGATTGTTAAAAAGAACAGTAAGAAAAAAAAATGAACAAGAAAGTTTAACTGTTGCAAAACCCAATATTGTAAATTTCAAAAATTGACCATTTAATGAATGATGACTGAGTTTTAAATAACAATATAGCTCAAGATAGCTATATTGAAAAATTTTTAAATATTTTAATTATTGTCTGAAATTTAAAAAAAAGATAAATCAATGACTGGCTGATTTTTATTTTCAGTTTTGGTCTGTCAAATCAATTATTTTTAAAAATTAGAGAATTTTGCCTGTGTTTTCAGACAAGTAGTATTGTACTAGTATGCACTGCTTTCAAAAGTTTGCATTACTGAAGGAAATATGAAGAATTTTGTTTTTACAACAAAAGGTGGAAAACAAAAATGGCATTAGCATTTGTTTTGCAGCAGTCATTTTAGAGACAGAGTGCAACCAAGCAGTATGAGTGACTTTGCCAAGATTAATGCTATTTTAGAATTTATGTGTTATTTAGTATGACTCGGTAGGTTATTTTCTGAGCCTTGTAACACTCAAAAACATCTCATGTAAGTTAAAAGTAATTGCTTCTTCATTTGATGCTATATGTCTTAGGAAAAGCTTCATAAAAATGTTCTCTTTTCACAGTGAAGAGAAATTTGCATACATACTAGCAGTGTGATTATAGAAAAGTGTGAAATTTTACTAATTTTTTAACTCCCACTAATACGAACTGCTGGTAATAGAACAATCCTGAAGATCATTGGTAGACTTTTGATTGAATAGTGAATGAAGCAGAACCGAGAGATGCTCTAGTAAACCGACATTGTATATATTTGTAATCCTCTACAATATGTCTCTACGATAAACCTTGGGGATGCTGCCACGATTCATTCCGTGTGTTTGACACATATTTTTTCAGACATGAAATCAGTAACTTCAAAAACTAATATTCTAAGAAGATAAATTTCAACTGAGCCATACAGCTATTTAGGAAAGGTACAGATCTATGTCCATTATAATGTGCTTAGTAGTTTTTCTAATATCTTTGAGAAAAGGAAAATAAAACAAAATTAAACATAACTTTAAAAAGGTACTTTTTTCTTTCTCTGTATTAGATAATTTGAGTACTACTTCCTTTTACCACAATAAATTAAACATATAATAGTATAACAATTAAATGTAGAGCTGAATGAAACATATAACAAGGGAAAAAGGGGCAATATCTTTATGCAAATTCATGTATATATTTATATATTCCAAATCATGCTTTCTATAGAAGCATACAAACATATAAACATACATGTGATATAATGTTTATCAAGGAGATTATATAGCATAAAGAGAGATAATGAAATATAATGGTACTTCTTTGTATCAAGATAATTTCACTGAGGTAGCTTTTTAATTTCAATTCTTAAACTAGACATTTGAAGAATTCTAATGAGTTATTTTTTTACTGTTTTCCTCCATTTTACAAAATTTTAGTGTCTGTTACTTCTGTATTTATTTTGTTGTTGCTTTTAATAGTTTCCCTTTAGTACTGTTTTCATATCTAGCTTTGTGTTGATATATTCTTTTAACTTTTGGTATTTGTTTTGCTATGCATCTGCTTATCCTTTTTTTTTTTTTCTGTCTTGAGTGACAGTTTTGCAGGATAAAGTATTCTAGGCTGAATAACTTTTTTAATTTTTTATTAGTTTGAGCTCCTGTCATTCCTTTCTAGTCTATAGTGTTTCATCTTTGAATTTCAGGTTCCATAACAAATTACTCCTTTCATCCCTTCTGACAGCGTGTTGGTTATTTCTGCTCTCTCTTTCTTGGTTCTCTTTTTTCTCTTCCTCCATTTTCCTTCCATTAAATATCTCTCTTGTCTGAAACATGTAAAGACTAAAGTTGAATTCAAAGTTTAGGATTTTTTTTTCTGGAGCAGATAACTATAACTCCTCTTAACCCTTTCCACCCATCCTCACTCGATTTTCTGGACCATGCTTTTAGGGGATGAACTGAAGAAGAATAAGAATGGGAGGTATTGGTGTATTTGATTTCTATCTTGCCTGATTCAGAGAGTGTGTTGCCACGTACCCCTTGAACGCACTATCAAAAGAAAATTTAAAAATTAGCGCTGCTCAACTGAGACTTTTGGGGAGTAGATCAAAATCAATTTGTGGACTGCAATTTTATTTTAGACCACCAGGTCTCACTGACTCTTTCTCAATCAACAGGCTTGATATGGGATTCTTCTTACTTAAAGTTGAAGGAGGTGTAAAATGCCAGAAATATAGTACAGTACTCCATTACCTCAATTGCGTCTTATTTTCTTTGCTGATTTTCATTGATTTTACCCAGGGCAATGGTTGGTTTCATGCCTTCAGAATTCAAATGCTTGATCTATTTGTTGTTCACCAGCAATCTAGCTATGAATAAATCCCATGTTCTTTCTCTCTCTCTTTTTTTTCCCCTCCAGATAATAATCCCTATATCCTAGTATATTGACAGCCAATGCAAGGTAAGAAAATCATACAAAGCTATAAAATATTAAAACTCATACAGTGGTGTCAATGTTCATTTCATTTCATACCCTATTTGTTTTAAATTGAGCCATGTTAGTTATAAGTTGTTTGAGCCATACTAGTCAGTATTGTCTGGTTTCATCCCTCACCAGTAGGTATAAGCTGATGGAATAAAATCTAAAATATGTTTTCTTGAATCAAAAGTGATTCTTTAAGAAATTTAATAAAATACTAGGATTACAAGAACTAACATTTAATAAGTGTTAAACTGATAGCAGAGTAGCACAGTAGCTGTTCTGAAAGTGGAATTTAAGTTGAAATCTCTATAAATACCATGACTGCTATTTAAAATATCACTAAGGCATATGCCAATTATTTCATTGAGGTTATTCTATTGTGTTATTACTACAGAATATTCAGAGAAAATTATACATATAGGGACTAAATTTACAATAAAGTTATTTTAAAATTATATTTAAAGTTCATATATAGAGGATGCACTTCTTTCTCATAAGTAGGATCAAATCTATCACCATCACAGCTTCTGGAATCCTGTAAAGGGAAAATATAGAATAGCCATTAAATGGAGGGCTTCTGGGACACATCAAATTGAGCTCAAATCCTTTCTCTGAAATTTATTAGCTCTGCACCCTTCCTAATTTGACTTAATTTCTCTCAAGCTCAGCTTCCTCATATTAGAAATAACATGTAAAATTTAAAGAGGAGGCTTGTAGATATTAAATGAAGTGAAAGAGTTCCTGTCATGTACGTGCCCAATAAATATTAGCTATTGCTAATATATTATTAATCTTGCTTGTCCTAAATTTTTCCTCTTTATAAGTGTGATCTATCTAAATCATACCTAAACCTCTCTCCTTTATTCCATTTATACTCTTAAATGACAAGAATGATTAAAAGTCATCTTCCCTGAAGTGATATATAACCTCTGGGCTTTGACTGCTTCTTTATTTTCCACCTGAAACTTTCTTGAGAACCTACTCCTGCAGCATAAACCACTTCTGATTCCATGCAGGAATTCTGCTTTCTCTCTTTTGCTCTACATAGGGTTTTATTCTTCACTGCGCATTTACCCCCATCAGTAAATTCTACCATTCATGCAAATCTCAATCAAGTATATTGGTTGTTTATTTGTTTGTTTGCATACAGGAAACAGCAGACTTTTGTATATTGACTTTGTACTCATTGCTGACAGGGGAAGTAAACAGAAGGAGAACATGGTTCAGTGGTCCATGGTGGAGGAAGAAGTGAGAGGAAGTCTACCAGAGGTTACATATAATGTTGATTCAAGGAAGTATGCATGATTCTTGCCATGAGTTCTTCAGTCTGCCCTCTATTCTGTTATTTGTTTTAGAATAAATCAAGTTGCAATTGAATGATTAATCACTTTTCTTTGAGGTGAACCACAACTATCAAAATTGAGCATTTCAGAAAATACGCATAGAACAAAATCAAATTACGTAGAATTAATTTAGGTAAGTCTTTTCATTCTGACTTTTACAAAAATCTGATGAGTGTGTCATTGGGTACTGCAGCTATTTTAAGACTCAATGTAAAATGATCAGTTATCAAGTTCACAAAGTTGATTGACTTGGATTCCTTTTGACTGTTGGACTGAAGGACTGAGAGTCAGAGGTCACCCTAGATTCTTTGTTATGATGGCATCCTCATTCATTAAAACCAGGGGCAAAAATAATGATTGTATTAGCAAGACAGATGTTACAATGTTCTTGAGTTCCCTCCTTCAGGACTTATCCCTGCTTTTTCCAAAGCAGACAAAAAAATCATTGGAATTATAACTTTACTTTAAAAGCATTTGATTTGTACCCCATGTTCTACATAACATGAGCTTTTGTGATTCTGTCTTCTCCTATGTTTACAACATGGTTGTGACCCTGCATAATTACTTAAAATGTTTGATTAATCCAAGAATAAAACCTATAATTATATGGTCTATCAATTTTGATATATTTTTGATATGATTTTTCCCCTTTCAATTAAAATAAATTTCTTTCAGCACACAGAAATAGTAACTCGCTACTTGTTCGAAGGAACTCCCACATGACATTTGATGCCACATAGAAAAGAGGAGTCACAACTGTACTTAATCTCAAGGAGATTTAGATAAATATATTGAAACAAATAAAAATATTCAGCAATCATTTCCAAATCCATAGATAATAAGTTCTACCCAGATGTTCTACATTTAAGTTCTTGATATTAGTAATAAATGGTGTGACTTTTTAAAAAATCTTCTGAAATATTGCTATTCAATGATATTGAGAACATGCAGTCAAAAGAGAAAACCACATTAAGATATACATAGAGAAAAAAGTATAGTATTTTACCTCTCTGTGTTACATTCCTGAGTGTCAATAGTCATAAATTGTCTTATAATGGACTTACTAAATTTGATTACTTTATATAATTTTTCCTGATAGTCTTCTGAGCAAAACCAGTTCCTACTTCCTATAGAAGAATATGAGGGTCAGTCATCATGTATTAGATTTAGCAGTCAAGAGAACGTTAGTGTTCAAGCAGACTGTCACAATTAAATTTCAACATTATTCACATCTACACAAGGATTGAGTTTTGTGCTATACAAAGAAAGATAATCATCAAATAAATGTAAATACAGTTATACATTCTTAGATAACTAAAAAATGATAGCTGCATTTTCCTGAACCATCTTTAATTTCCATGTACATAATATTTTTTTACTTGGTCCTAACATGAAAAATTCCACTTGGATCTGAGTTAAATCTAACTCAGAAAGTAAGAGCTAATATCTTTACCAAGTTATATTGCAAGAGTTTTATTTTCTGACACACTATTTTTTTATGTACAGGCCAGTATGCTTGAAAATGTCCTTGATTCTTTTCTTAGAGATGTTGCTATTGTTCCTCAAAGTAGCTCCTTGAACTTGAAAACTTGTAAGTAAATACCTGTTCATGTTTTTTTGTCTTTGAAGTAGCTTCTTAACAAACTGCCCTTTTATTGAGTTTCAAGTATAAAATGCTACTTTTATTTCTTCTAAACTTATATTAAGAAATAATTGTATTTATTTTATTGCTAAATATAAGATTCAGAATATTCTTGTGATTGTGAAATATTGAGAAAAAAGATTTTCTATTTTGAGAAGTCATTTTTAAAAAACAAGCTAGTGAAAATCCAAACAAATCCCATTTTATTACTAATTTGCTTATGAATTTTATACCATAGAAATTAGAAAATATTAATTATTTTCAAATGTGTTCCATAACTAATTTATCCAGTGAAATTTCCACAAACATATTCTCTGGTGTTCCATAGAATTTTAAACATTATATTTTACTAATTCTTGGTCAAATGGCAAAAACTAAAATAATTCTATACTATTTGGTGCCTGGCTGTCATATGGGACACTATGGCCATTATTTTGATAGCAAAACATGATAGTGCAATTTACAGATTCTCTGAAAAATCTAGTTATGGAATCAAACACAGAGCTAGAAAATGCTTCTTCCCACTAACTGAATCAAGTTACAGCTAAAAACCAGTAATATTTTAGGGATCAAAGATTTTTATGAATACTGTCAGCTTCAAAAGAACTTTCAGTTCAATGATACAGTCAATATAATATAAAACATTATTATTAAATAATTATCTCACCTAGATATTTTAATTTTATTTTTTTTAGATGAGGAAGAATTGCTATGTTGGTTTGATGAAGGAGAAACAAGAATATAAAATTCTTGAATATAAATTTTCAGTTTTATACTATATTTTATTTAAGAAGAGTAATTTTCATAGCTTCAATAATTAAATAGATTTGTTATTAAGAACAGTGAGGTAATTTACTTCCTAATCTGCCTAGTAGAGTGTTTATCACATTTTGATCATTTCTGCCTCATTATATCCCCTCCTTTCCCCTGCTCTCTCCTCTTTTCTCAACTCTCCTCCTTTACTCTCCCCTTCCATCCTCTCTCCTCTGCTCCCCTCCTGTCCCTTTCTCTCTTCTTTATCTTTGTTAAAGATTGTTCCAATGTTTTCTTCAGTTTATCTTTTAGTTAGGTGCTACTAATCTCAGACAAATTTTATAAAGATTTTGTTTTAATAGTTTGGATGTGTATATAATGATATATTAATTGTGCCATCTTCCCAATAATTTTACTGTTCTCTTAAAGCAATTAAAATAATTAAGACAGCATTTTGCATGTTTTAATTTTTAGATTACTTTGTTGCTAACCTATTCAGAAAAGCATTGCAAAACAAACAAAATCATACTAAAATATCTGATGTTTTTTTCCTGCAAAGCTAATTTTTATATTTTACCTTAAAATCAACATTTAGCTATTAAAATAAACCAAACCTTAAAAATATAAACTATACTGTAGTTAAAGATACGGATATTCATCAAAAGAACCAGACTATAATAAAGTTTTAGTTTTTGCATTATTTGCATTTTAAATTCTGGAGTTTGTAAGATACTTTGTAACCTTTTCATATTTGTTATTTTTCAGTTGTCTGGTTACAATTTCTACCTGAAATATGATACTGTTCAACAGTGTCATTTTAAAGAAGATTAAGTATACTGGTTAAGTACATCCATGTGTGACAAAGTGAACTCAATTTTTAAATTATGTGCACTTGAATAATGAAAGCAAAATAAAGTGGAGACACCTATTTGTGAGGGACTGTGTATCTATGATGCAAATCATTTAGAGTACTTTTTCTCCTTTTCTCACTGCATATTTCCCACCTGAGTATTTTATTGCATTTACTAATTCTTTACTCTCTCTATTTAGATGTCTAATGAAGAAGCAGAACATTTCTAAAATCATTGGCAAGTTTAGTTACCTTTCATTTATATTCCTATTTGGTTAACTAGTTACAGATGTGGTAAGGAGGGCAACTATCAGAAGGGAGAAATCAGCATCATGTTTAGGTCTCTGGCACTTGAATGAAATCCATTGTGTGCCCTCCAACTTAAGTCAGATGTAGATTCCCTTAAAAATCTTCCAAAATGCAAGAATGTTCTTAGTGGAGGTAGGTCCTGTAACCATCCCAGTTCGAGTAGGTTCTTCATGGTTGGAGCAGATAAAGAATGCTGGAGCCCTTGAAGTTACCACTGTAGAATTTTTAACAATGAACAGCATAGAAATAGCCACCTAAATTTCTTTCTCAAGTGCTCTCTCCTTTTCTCTTCAAATGTTCTCTCCATGTGCTCTCTCTGGTCTTCCCTCAGGATGTCATTTTCCTTTTACTCCCCCTCCCCCTCATCTTCTTCTCAGGTGAGCCCACCAACTCATGCACACACCCTCTGGGACACACATGTACAATCATGAGTAGGGCACAGTACATGTGCTGGTCATAGCTGCTAAAGGAGGAAAAAATCTGATCAACTCATTTACCCTACAGGAATATTCCTTTCTAAGTAAAGTATCCTAACTATCCTAAAGCATATATCTAAGCATTGTTAAGTTTGCTCTTAGAAAGAAGCAGCAAAAGTCTGTGTCAGTGTCCTCCTAAACAAACGTACACATAAATTTCAAATTGCTAAGTAGCTTCATCTCAATTATATCAATCTCTTAACCAGTCAGGATCATTATAATGTGACTACAGGTAATAAACTGTTAATTTATCTGGTCAAGATTATACAGATAAGTAGAGTTAGAAATGTAACTCAGTTTGATCAAAATGCCCATGTTCTCAGGTAGTATTTTATCTAACATATACTACAAGAAAAGATATAGATCTTAGTTACTCTAAAAATATTTGGACTTATTTTTACTAAATAAGACTCACAAGAAAATCACCTAGATAATAGTATGAATGCCTGATCATACAGACAATCGCAATAACTGGGGGTTTGGTCACCATTTTAAAGATGCAATTTTACAACACTATTAGCTGAAGGAATAAAAATCCTTAACACTATGGAATAAACTCCCATAATTTTTCAGATGCCTGGAGGAGATACATCTCTGATTGATTACTCACGTCCTAGCTGTTCTTAGAGCTGTGTCACTGAAGTCAGAATCTTTGTTAAATCTATTATGTGGATAATGGTTAAATCAGCACAGTGTAATTTTATCTCCTGTATAAACTCTCTTACAAGTATGCTTGTCCAAACAGAAGATATATATTTATCAAATTAATTTAAAATCATTGAAAATATGTAGATAATTCAAAATTACTATGCACACACATCAGATAGCATTATGACAGGGGTGTCAAGACAATCACACACAATTTTCAGAAATATGTGTTGCAGTTACTTGTAAACTTCTTTGAGATTTATTTTTTAAATTGTATACTTATTCCCTTGGGCATGATTGTTTTATATGTAGCTCCCTGAATTACAAATTAACTCTGAAAAACTCAGTGAGGCTTGATATGGCCAACTTTGGCCAGGTTTTCCTCATAAAAATTTCCCAAAGATTTCTTCATCTAACCTCTTTAAAAAGTACTTTTAACCTTTATGTTCATCTGAATCACCTAAGGAACTTTTTAAAATTCGGTAGGTTTGGGGGAAGAGATGAGATGCTATAGTTCTCAGAAGTTCTCAGCTGATGCAGATACTATTGATTTAAGAATCACTCTGTATACAGGGATGCAGGCCAGGAGTCTTAGATGACTTTGAGTGTTTAGAATATGTCTAGCCAAGAAGGAAATGTGCTGCAAATGTGAATTAACCGAATATGAGTGATTAACATAAAAATAAGATGCAAAATCTTTATTTTTTTTTTAAATAATTGCATACTGAATAGACACAATTCTGGGATCTGTTGGGTCAAATACAATATAGTAAGTTAATATCATTTGTCTCTCTATCTGTAGCAGTAGTCTAAAAATAATATTCACATCTATTTATTTATTTGCAGATCACATGCTTTGTGTCAAGACGAATCTGATACAGTGGGACTGAAATGGGATGTTATGATTGTCTTGTTTTACTATTCAGATCATGAATATTAATGATATTAATCATCAATCTCCCCCTCAGGATTGTAAATTTCTTGAATATAGGATTTTCACTTTTGTATTCCAAGCAATTAAGAGAATGACTGATAAAAAAAGAACTGGGTGTCCTATTGATTGATATTCACAATGCAGTCTTTTGAGAATGCGACTGATGTTTCAGAGAGGCACCGGGTTCACCGAATGGGGTCCTTTGGTTACCTCGGAAAAAGTTTTATCACAGTTTCCCTTTCAGCAACATGAGGCAACTTTACTCAGGAGACAAAGATTTGCACAGACACAGACAGGCAGATGTTAGATTTTAAAAGGAAAAGTTTGCTATTTAAAAAGGGGAAAGGGGAAGGCACTTTCCAGAAGAGCTGCTGGTACTGCTTTACAAAGCAAAAAGGTTTGTAAACACTCGCAAAGTCACAGGTGGGAGGAGAGCAGTATTTTGCCAGTGCAGAAATTATACTGACATAGTTTTTTTTTTTTTGAGGGGGGTGGGGGGAAGGGGTTCATTCCTTTGTGGAACTGTTATATATTGGTATGACTTATTGATTTGTAAGACCCATGATTCTCTAAAATGACCCTCATTGTAATATCCCCACCTCAGGTGCCTCTAGATACCTCAATTCCAGTGTAATATTTGCTATAGCAGTTGGTCCCTAAGGAATTTTGATTACTATAGATTGCTGACAATAGTAATGTTAAACATTTTTTTACCCCTTTTCAAGTTTCTGGCCTTCTTCGTACTAAGCTTTCTAATCCTAACCTCCACCATCAATCATGTGATCATGACACCAAGGAATGCAAAGGAAGAAAAATATAAAACCTGGAACACTAGATGCTCTATATTTATTATCAGATGAATGTAAAATAACTTTGTAAAAATTCATAATGTTTCATTTATTCTGGGATTATTGTGTGGAATGCATGGAATCCTGTCATAACCTCAGCTCAAATCTATGATTAGCTCAAGTGAAACCTAGGGATTGATACAGTTTATAGGAGTTTTGTACAGGGGACTTTAAGATGAAAAGTGTCCTGGATGTAGACATCTCAGTCACGTATGGCTTCACTGGAATGGGAAAACTTATTTTTGACACAGTAATGCTCTTTAAACACACAGGAAATTTCTGCTATGGTAATTATCACATAATACACTATGTTATCAGGACCATTGTAGTAGACTATGGAGCAAATGTTCATGTGTGTGCAGGAACATTTTGAATTTTAGACTGCCCTGAAATAATATGTATTGCTACCTAGTCAGTTATTGAGAAGGTTTAGTTATAGCTGTTAGAAATACTGTATTTTAATTTTTCCTATATGTGAACTGTAGAGTGTAGTGATTAAGACCCAGGTCCTTGCAACAAAAATACTTTGTGATTTATTTATTTTTTCTGTTTATCAATGTTTCTGTATGTCAAAGTGGGATATTATTGCACATAAGGTCATTATGAAGATAAAATGAGTCAAAACTTATAGAAACCATAGAATGGCTTGTCATTTATTAAGTGTCCAATATATGTGTTTAACATTAAAGATTGAAATCTTCTAAGTTAGATTTGGAAATGGTCACTAACACAAAACATTAAAAGGAACGCCCCCAAAAATTCTATAATAAAGTTAAATATAAAACATGTGCATTTTCAGTTTTTGTTATATATCTACTGATGAACAATATTAAGGATAGCAGATAAATTATATAGTTTATTAGTAGAAAGCACTATAATGTTTTTAAAATGCATTTGGAGGGTGAACCCCAGGGATTAAAATGATGTGAACTATATATATATAATTTAAAAAATCCATTTGGATATATGCTTCTTTTAAATACAAAAAATAATTTACTCTTTCTCATTGTCAACAGATTATTTTATTTATATTAGAGAATATTTTCTGTTATTATTGAAAAGTATTCTATGTATAACAGTTGCTTTACCTAAATTTAGAAGTATATCACCTTTGGATTTTTAAAATTATATTATTTTTCAGTTTTTATCTTGATATTATTTAATATATAGGATTTCCATTATAATCTTGAAGATAAAGGTCCTACATTATGTATGTGTCCTGTTGTGTTAGCATTTTTGATAACCCATTTCCACCTGTTTAACAGGGTTGCTTTGTGTCAACATTTTGGTGGTTCCATTGTGAAGTGAGTTCTGTTATATTCTAAATTTAAAACCTATAAAGATAAACTTGGGAAAGAGATATGGTACCTACATTTAACATATTTTGAATGGGATCCTATGACTTTATTGAAAAACAAAGAAAATCAATAATGTATGGTTTTGAATTAATATACTGAGTCAATATATGAAAAATTGTTACAAATAAGAAAAAATGAGTCATAATATACTCTGCAGCACTTTGTTTTCTATTAGCATAAAATAATATGAAAAATATATTAAATGTTAAGAAATACATTTCAGTCTCGAAATTACTGATATAAAAATTCTCTACATTTTACTAGGCCTATACTCTACCCATTTCTGTCCTTTATCGTGGTGTTCTTTCTAAGAAATTAGAAAGTCTATATTGTATTTCTATACCTCTGAGATAAATTATAAAATGTAAGAATGATATTTACCTGTGAATATAGATTGTCAATTTAAATTGGTTTATGTATACTGTTCTCAAATATGCATACTTGTAATGTTGAGAAAACTATTTTGGAGTCCTTGTAGAAACCTACAGATATATCTAAATCTATGTAAAATGGCTGAATGCATCATGATGGTCTTTTCTGGAATAAAAACTTAAACAAAATTAACATCTGCTTATTTTTCTCTTCTCTGCAGTTTTGGGACTAATATATATTTAAATAAAAATACATTAAAAATCCATATACATTTGAAAAAAGTTACTTCAGAAATTTTAAACAATTATTTTATTTCATTTCATCAATTTAGCTAACTAGTTTCACTATTTTTTTCTTTTAAAACTTTTTTTTTTTAGACTATGTCTCATGATGTTGCCTGAAGTAGTCTTGAACCTGTGGACTCAAGTGATCCCTAGCCTCAGCCTCCCAGGTAGCTGGGATTACAGATGTGAGCCAACATGCTTGGCTTCTTTTAACATTTCTTTATTAAAGCATACTAACTTGAGGTTTTACATTACTTTTTGAACTTTTAATTTATCAGCAGATTGTGATTCAGAATGTGGCCAAAACAAATGCAATTTTTACAACTCTTTTTAGTATCCATTCTGCTATTTCTGTACTTTAGTGCTCTAACAAACATCTCAAGTTTGTCTCTGAGCAGAAGAGAAGGAAGGATAGATGTAAGTAAGTGTAGTTTAAGGACATTTCTGATTTGCAAGATCTCAGTCTACTTGGAACTTCGCTAATTCTCATGCAGGAAGGATATGTAACAGCTATATAAGGGTTTCTGTGTCAGTATTACCTAGTTCTGGATCTCCTTTGGTGAGATTTTCATCTTTATTTCCTTGTTTCTTGAATTTTAGACTTTACCTGGAAACATGATAATAATAAACTTCCTGTTAATTTCCTGTCCAGTGCATGATAAACTGAGACTTAATGTTTCACATCTCTGAATCTAAGGAAAATTAGATAGGAACAACAAAAACAAAATTAGAGATCCAATAGCAATCTGAATTACTTTGTGTCTGAATTCTATAGTGAATTTTATTCATCCTATTTTGTCTTTAAATAAAAAACCAAAACAACAAAATTGCACAATGGAAGTGTGCTGGGGTAATTAAAAAGAGAACAAAACAAAACCAAAAATCACATAAAAACAAAACAAACAACCAAAACAAACCCAGACTATATCAACCCATATAGAAGATCACAGCACTTACAATCATTTATTTATATTTTACTTACTATCATTTAGTAGCAAATTATTGCAGTTATATGTGTATGTTTCTTTATGGTAGGACATTATATCTATTAAATCTTCAAAAACTATATTCAGTTTTTAGAAAAGGTTCACAAATTTTAAATTCACATATTTTGATGGAAGATCTAAATCGGGAAGTTGGCTATTAATTGTAGTCAAACTGTAGAAAGGATCAGATGAATGGCACAAAAATAAACAGTGGGCAGGCGGGGACAATCGGGTCTGGAATAATAGTTATGAGAAAAAAAAAACTTGAAAGGTGGCTCAGTATATAGGGTTGTCACCCTTAAGACTTTCAGAGAAAGTATGTGCTTTAGCCTTTGAAATCCAATTAGGGTAACCCTCATGAAGTCAAATTACTGCATCAGATCCTGTTCACAGACCTAGTTCTTATGCTTTAACTCCATTTCCATGGTTTTAGCTTTAAAGTACCCTTGCTCCTTTCCTTTCAGAACTTCTGTAGGAGGGTGACCTCTGCAGTCACCCCCATCCTGAGAAAGTAAAAACGAGTTTGTCATTGAGAAGTTCATTCTTATTTTGGCATCAGGGGCATAAAGTATACCTTAGTGCAAAGCCTCGAGATGATACTAAGACTATAAACACTATATCCATTCATATTTGTTATTTTCTTTGAATTCAGTAGCTGACCACATTCTATATTAGTGACTCCAGTATCTTTAGGTCAATTAAAAATAATCTTATTCACATGACAAAATACATATACTACCTCACTCTCAGTCAATCTATAAATAAAATTATTTTAATCTGTACTGAATTATACTTTTAATTGTCTCTGACTCAAATAAACTTAACTCAAAAATTAGCATTTGACAATTGTTTCAAGTTCAATCAAGCACTGATTTATTATCTTTAAAATTGCATCTCTGTTGTATAGAGTTTCAATTCTATGCATTTGAAATGATGATTTTCTTAACCAAGAGAAAACTTCTTTGGGGATCATTGATGATTTCTTAGATGTAGAATGAATGGATTATGTTTGGATCTTCTTTCTTCACCAAAGGAGTAAAACTGGCATCAAGGGTGCTCCCTCTGTGCAGAGAATACCAAGATGTTCTTTATTATTTTTAACTCACTCTTTTTTTTTTCTTGGCAGAGAAATGTGCCACCATATCAAGAGATATCTATGTCCTTTCAAGTGTTCAAAAAATTTGAAATGTTTCTTTGATGCTGTCAGCATGCTCACTGTGGATGACAAGCAACTAGCTTCAATGAGAAATATCTAAACCTTCACCAAAATGCACACTGACTAGAGATGACAGAGATGCTAATTGCTAAATCTTAAGGACCTGTTTCAAAATAGTCAAAACATTAAAGTTTCCAGAGTGGGAACTATCATTTATGGTAGAAATGTTACTGTTTTAATTATTTCTTCTTTATAGCAAAAACAACTAAGACATAATTTAATCATGATCTGTGTTGTGGTTGCTTATATTGTTTTTAATAATATTAGGTAATCTTTAGTCTGCCTTATAAGAATTTTAATTGGGACTGAAATAAAACTTCCTCTCATATGTACATGTTGCTAATATAAGCATGAATATAGAAAATGGAGTCAGAGAGAAGAAAGAAAAAACAAACCATGGTTCAAAAAGTTAAGAAACATGGTAAACATGGTTCTACACCTCCATAGGATTTTCTATGTGGTGAATGTTTCAAATCATAGAAAATTTCAATAATCTGAGGAGGGCAAAGGGAAAGTGTTATGGATTAAGAGACAAAGGCAGTGAAAACAGCAATCATGGGAGCAGGGCACAATGGATGATGATGATGGTGGTGGATGGTACTGATAACTAAGAGGGTGGTTCCTATACTCTGAAAATACAAACATCCATGTACAAAAACATTGCTTCAGTAAAGTGAATGAGAAAAAAATATATATATAATATACACACACATATATATATACTATACATATATATGTATATGCTATATTCACAAACCTGAGAGTTAGAAGAAGTTTTTCTTGGAAAGGGTGATAGTTCAAAGTTGTAGGAGTTGAACGTTTTTATTATAAAGAATAAGCCTATTAAGAGGCAGATGTCTAGAGACAGTGATTGCTAGTGATTTATGATCCCTCTGATAAGGTTACAGATTTGATGATGGAAGAGAACTTGGAATAGACAATGAGGGGGGAAAACTGGCCACATAAATATCAAATAATTGGCAATGTGATGAAGATCCATAGGGAAATAAGAACATATTTGCATGGCACCAAGTTTTGAGGTAAATTTCCATAATGATTTTTCTTTTATAGCAACCAAGAATGTAAATGTTGTTAAACAATACAAAAACATGCACCATTTGGTTAATTTGAATCATAACAATATGAAAGACACTGTATAATTTAGAAAAAAAGAAGGCCATGGCTATCATAGATTTACAATTTGATCAGACACAATTAGCTAAAGTTAGCTTTTAAAATGAATGTAAAGAATACAATCAAAATTTTGGCAAAGTTACAGGCAGTTCCCTAAAGAGGTCATACAGATGAAGAAACATGCAAAAACATTCATCATCATTTATCATCAGGAAATTGCACTCAAACCCAAAATATGATACAATCTCACATCCATGGAAATGTACCATTTCAAAAAACAAAACATAAATTAGAAACAACAGATGTTAGTGAGAATGAGCCTAAAATACTATTAGTGAAAATGTACCTACTCCAGCTCCTATGGAAAACAATAATGTTTCCTTAAAATGCTAAAAATAGAGATACCATCTGTTCTAGCATTCCCGTTCCTTAATATTGATACCAAAAATGCAAGAATACTAATTGAAAGTGATATATATATTCCTATGATCACTGCAACACTATTTACATTGGCCCAATTATGGGAAAAAAACAAAGTGCCAACCAATCATTGAGAGTGTAAAAAAAAAAAAAGTGGTTTGTTTTCTCAAGGGAATACTATGTATCTGTACAAAGGTTAGCTGTTGCCATTTGTAATAACAGAGTAAAACTGGAGGGGATTATGCTAAACAAGTAAGCAGAAGGAGAAAAACAAAAACTATGGTTTCAGTTGTATGTGTAATATAGAGAAACAAAAGAAAGGGACTGAGAAACAAACCCTAGATATTATAACTACAATTGAGTTTACTAGAGGGTGAGTGGAACAAGGTTACTAGAGGGGGAAGACATTTCTGACAAAGAAAATGGGTGTTTTCCTGGTGAGTGTGGTGCGATAATATCTCAAGAAAGGTGAAACTATTACCTTAAATCATAAACAATAGTGTGAACCAATATTGCCTTAATTAAAATACTACTCATATGTAGTTAAAATAGTGATGAATGGTTGATTTCCATTTACCATATCTGGATAAAAGGTGACTCTGTGATATATGGTTTAGCTTTGGGAAATCTTCCATAATGCATTGCACAACTGTACCCACAAATAGGGAAGGAATCATGTCTACTTAAGTATATTTTTAAACATGCCCCCTCATATGTATGCAACAGTATTAACTGAAAACAAGTGTTCTAACTATAATGTTTTAGCTAGCAACTGTGAACCAATTTCTCTTTTCTGACTGAGATCTGTTTGATCTGCAGTTTGGCAGCCAATGGATGTAGTTCTAGGTTCTTACCATCAGATGGCGAAGTTACAAAGTGCAGAACATTTAACCCCTCAATCTAAGTTCAACCTGATTTAACCAAGCAGTTTTCTGAAGGCAGCTCACAAGAATAATTAAGTTAGAATTTGCAGGGGTTTTATAGTAAGCTAGCTGTCACCCTAAAGAATTAAAGAAGCAGTTAAAATCCAAAGTCTCTTATCCCTGATTTGTTTCAGCTGTTTATTTTGCAACATTATGGGTCGATTTCACCCAACAGAGAAGACCTGAATTGGCCATTCCTAGTGTCTTAGTGTCTATCAGCACTTTTTGCCAATTTGAGGTCTGACTAAAATCAGTAAGGTGCTAATGTCTTTCAGCTCACTCTACTTAAATTGTTCTCCCAACCCCAAATAATGCTCAGACTTTATGTGACAGGAAGAGCTTGTGTTCTTTTCTAGAGCACCAGTCAAATAACTGATAGGGTGTGCCCCCCCCCCATTGTCTCCTGTTTAAGATTGCAGATTTCAAGGACAGGTAATGTTAAATGGGGGAATGACCTTAGCTGGAATTTCCCTTCAGGGGGATGCAGGGGGAAGAAAGAGGTGAAATAGTCAAGGTGAAACAGATTTCCTGGAAGGCGGGAAATCAGGGTATATAAAGGGTGTGCAAACAAAGAGAAGGGGTTCGTTTCAGGATTCGATTCGATTGGATTGGGATTCCAATATGGAGAAGGGATAGAGAGAGAGGAGAGATGGGAATCGGCCATCTTGTAAAGATGTGAGCCATGTGAGCTTGGCCATGTGGCCACCGAGGGCCTGCAGCCCTCGGCTGGCCCAGGCTGGCAGCATGTGTGCTGAATGCAGTTAAGAAGTTTGCAGATTTGAACTCCGTGTTGGAGTTTGCTTTGCTGAGTTTGATTTGTGTCTGAAAGAGGCCGTGCAAAAGTTAGGCCTGAGAAGAAAGTGAACTTTGCTGGTTTGGTACTGTGGAGTTCCTGCTACCTGAAGGTGACAAGGAGAAGGCAGCATGGAAGACAAGGAGGAGCAGTCAAAGGAACATGTCTTCAAGCGTCTGGAGATGGACTCTGTCTGGACATTGGTGAGATGATCAGGACTGAGAGACTGAAGATGGACAATACTGAGAAAGATTTTGGACAATGTTAAAGTATTCTGAGTCTTACATGTTTTTTTGTAATTATTAGGATAATTAGAAATCACTTTGTTAGAAATAAATTAGTCTGCACTGCACTGATAGTCTTGCATTGGTTTGGTATTTTGGTTGAGAAGGCTGGGGATGGTGGTAAGAACCCACGAGTGGAAAGTTTAAACTGTGTTTTAAAGTTTTTCTTTTCTGCAGTTTTTGGAGCTGAAAGCAGAGAGCAGTTGGCTGGCTT